>JBBJLR010000133.1:18099828-18116585 GCA_037577145.1 Brachypetersius gabonensis | reverse complement strand
GAAGTATAAGCACTACTTTTCCCTCGCTGAAGTGAAAGGCAAAAATGTTGAATTTGATAGTTGTCTCTCACGTTGTCCCACAACAACTTTATAATAGTGTAGATTAGTGTACAATGATTTATATTTACTTTATAGTTGTATTAAATTAGATTTTTTTTTAAGTAACGCAATAGTTACTTTGCCTGGTAATTAGTTACGTTTATAATGATGTAACTTAGTTACTAACTCAGTTACTATTTGTGAGAAGTAACTAGTAACTACAACTAATTACTTTTTCAAAGGTACATGCTCAACACTGCTCTGGACCAAGAGGTCATGGGTTCAGTAGAACTCTTAACTCCAAGCTGCTTTCCTGTAGTTAGGGAATGAAAGTCGCTTTGAATAAATTCCGTAAATGCAAGAATAAAAAATGTTTACATACCAATCAGAACCTTCAATAAATAAAAAGAGCCACAAATAAATCCACAAAGATAGAGGAAGACGGCACAAGAGAGGAAATATAAAAGGAAGAGGAAGAAAGGAAAGTGCAAGGAGACAAATAATCTTCTGATGAGATTTGTGCAAATGGCTGTGTCCTATTCCATGGCATGTCAGTGAGGGAGGTTTTTTGATCAGTTCGCAGTCTTATGCAGTCTGTTAATATTCACACTTGCAACACATTCCAACACACACAAAAAAAAACCTTAACAAAACCCAGCCTGTGTATTTTTATTGTGTGTGTGTGTGTGTGTGTGTGTGTGTGTGTGTGCATGAGAAAGTGTGTGTGTGTGTGTGTGTGTGTGTGTGTGTGTGTATGAGAGAGAGAGTAAGTGAGTGAGTATGAGAGAGAGAGTGTGTCGTTGCGCATGTATGTATGTGTGTGTGTCTGGCTGCGCTTGTGCGCGTGTGTATCTGTGTGTGTGTCTGCGTGCGCTTGTGCGTGTGTGTCTGTGTGTGTGTGAGTGTGTAAGTTTACATGAGTTTTTGTAAGTGTAGTCAGTGTTACCCTGTAGCTTGGTCTTGGTCTTGCCGCAAGGTTTCGTTACACTGACAGTAGAGGGGCAGTCAGCATCCAAGAGGGCCCGTTTCAGCAGACCAGTCCGGTTCTTTATCCCTGTAACATCACACTCGCTCCACGCCTGGAAATCATATTTACACTCACCTGCATGAGACACAACAGCATTCATTCTAAAAATCAGCAGTTTAGCCCTCAGTCAGTAAAGTCAGGTTTCACAGGTTCTCAGACTGCACTGAAAGGGAAATTCCACCAGTTAAATATGAAATCAAATTTATCTAGAGTATAATTACATCAAATACATTCTGGAGAAACAGAACTGATAGCCAGAATTGCTGAGAGAACTGTTGAATTACTCTCAAACCACAACTGAATTATCAAACAATAAAATTAATCTTCAAAATGCAGTTGTTGTATAACAGTGCAGTCTGTATGTTTCACAACAGGTGCAAGCAAATGAAACATGACCATAAAAATACATGAATCAGTGATAGTTTTACTTACACTTTGATTCATGTATTTTTTATGGTCATGATTCACTCGCCTGCACCTGTTTCACAACAGACAATTTTAAGGAAACACACACAAGCAATGCAAATATATATATTAAACATTATTAAACAACATATTATTAAATGTCGCTGTTTTTCACAATATACCACTCTCACTGTTGTCAAAGTTACTGAACAATGAAAAGAGACACTGGCTGCAACCCGAGCGCATGAGTTTTTACACCTAGGCTAAAATGATCCTATACCTTAACCTGATCTAATCTGAGATTATAATTTATATTCACTGCATGGCTGTCAGAACCCAGGGGATGAACAGTCACTGACCCATCAGTTTTCACACCACAGAGGCCACTGCTTGAGTGAGTTCAGCTTGAGACTGCGTGCAGCCCTTGAACACTGTAAATTTTCTGCCTGCTTTGCAGTAATATTTATGCACTTATTAGCTTGCAAAGCTACAAGTCGCAGGTCTGCAAGTGAGCTAGCAGATTTTTGTGAGTGGAGCCCATTGGACACCAGATATTCCTTTAATAAATATATTTACTGGGACGTATTCTTTTATTAAAGCCATGACAGAGACTAAATGTAGCACTGAAGGTTAGGTTTAGTCTTTTATTGGTCTACCTCAACTTGACCTAATAAATGGAAAAGAAGTATAATTGCATTAGCAAGTTACAATTAAATCTAAAAAAACTCTGAGACAGAAGTGTTACTCTGTAAGGGGTCAGTATAAGATACTAATGCAAGTTTAATTATCACAGCATGACCTCCAACATTGCCTGTGACAGGGAGAACGGGCACAGGAGTACTCACATGAATACACGCACACACGCACACACGCACACACACAGAGTATAAAAACAAAGTTGTGCGTGGTGTTCACCTCCGAACTGCTTCTTCCAGTTGCATGGGATTTTGCAGCGCTGTGTTTTGATGGTCTGTTTGCAGTCAGTGCCACTGCGAGTTCCCTCTCTGGTGCCCAGGCCACAGTCACCCTCATTTGCCACACACACACTCCACTGCCAGTCCCCACAGTCCGACTTACGTTCTTTCTTACCTGTGAGACCCACACACACACACAAGAACGCACTTTAATTTACAAATGTGAATCATATGCATAAAAGTCCACAGCTTCATACCTCTGCACATTGGAACATTTCTACAAAGACTGCTTGTCAGAAGATTGCTTTTTGCTCCTACTTGATGGAGGGATAAAAATATAACAATAAAACAGTGTCATACATTATAATATTTGTGACAGTATTTTTCACAGTGCTGTTTCATAAGTAGTATCAAAAGCCACACATTTCATCCCCATGTCACTATGCCAGCCCTTAACAGCACCAGGGCTATTTTATTTTAATTATCTATTTTATGTTTAGAATGGCTATGCTATTTTGTGATGATAATATACGTATATAGACCAACAAGAATGATTCAATCTTACAAAAAAAATTGTACCAACTTTTTACAATAAAATTTGTTATTCCCCTGTAAAGAAGAGAATTTCCCCATTTTGGGGAAATGCTTTTTGCTCTGACAACAACAACAACATCATGCAAAAACATAGTTGGGGTAATTTGACTTAAAATGTTAGGTTGCTGGAGTGAGATTATTAATATTGTATGCACAAGTGTCTGTTCGGTATTGTGCTGCCGAAAGCACTCATTTAAACCACAGCTCATGATCATTAACATGTAAACATGTGGCTCTCAAACTAGCTGGCGCGCCTCTCATAATTCATCGGCTCCATATTCTTCATTCTTTCAGCCAGACCTTCGTCTCCAGTTGCACTTTTTTAAAACTAGTAGGAATGCAGCATGAGCAGCATGTGAGAAAACCGGAATGTTCCTGCTTTCTAAAGTCGTTCCTCACTGTTCGTCAAATCACACACTGCTTCTACTGTATGCACCTCACATACTGGCTCACTGCATAAAAAAGACAGAACTGAGAGATTTAAAGCCAATTCACTCTCAATAGTTGAGAAGATGACAGAAAAATAAAAATAGTTGCTTGCAGGTTTATTCTGAATGTGCAGGTTGGTGAACCTCTTGTTAGCTTGAGGTTTCTGTGCCCACTGTAAGAGCTTGAGAAAAAGAGCAGTAGAGCAAGAGTTTGCAACCCTGACTAATTAAAAAATGTAACCTCTTAAACAAACTTGACATTTAATAGCACATCCACTCTCCCTCCATCCATACTGCCCCTCTTACTGTTATTAATGTGAGTGAGGTAACTGGCCAAAAAGATGGATTTGGATTTGTGCTGCAAGACTCCCTGTAAATAACATGAGGCAGTTCAGTACATTCATGTTTTATGTGAATGCTGATGCTGCACCTGCATCAAACTACTGCAACATAATTCTGTGAGATGCATTGTGCTAAATAGCCTGCCATTTTTATTTATTTTCTTAATTTGAATGCTATTTAAAAAGGCACCCATTTTTGCATTTATGTTAATGCTAGTTAATCGCCTGTTGATAAGCTAATTATGTTATTCTTGTTGCAACTTGTTGGCTGTTGACAGAACCCACTATAACAGCAAAAAAAAATACAAATGGCAAAAGCTTGTGTTCCCAAACTTTTGGGGAGCAGTTTATATGTGTACAGTGGGGGAAATGATTTGGGAAATAATTTGATCCCCTGTCTCTAATTTATGAGGTAGTTTCACTTTTTTGGAAAGAGACAGAATACCAAGCAAAAATCAATTATACATAGATTTACATGTCATTGAGTGAAATATGTATTTGATCCCCCACAAACCAGCTAGACTGGCTGCGTGCCCATGTTGAACACAGATTACAATCAATCTATCAATTACAGATACATCTGATCTTTACTCGTTCTGTGTATAAAAAACTGTCCACAGAATCAGTTTCTTCTATTCCAATCTCTGTACCACCATGGGCAAGACCAATAAGCTGCCAAAGACCAAAGAGCTGGTAGCTTAGTGGTTAGGGTGTTTGCCCTGCAATCAGGAAGTCATGGGTTTGATCCCCAAGGCTGCTAGGCACCTCTGAGGTACCCTGAGCAAGGTGCCGTCCCCACACACTGCTCCCTGCTTTACTGGGTGAATGGGTTAAATGCAGAGGCAGAATTTTGTGCTGCTCGCATTTGACAAATGCTCACTTTCACTATCAAAGAACATCAGGGACAAGACAGTAGACCTGCACGAGGGTGAAATGGGTTACAAGACCTTCAGCAAGAAGCTTGGTGAGAAGGTCACAACTGGTGGTGCGATTATTCGGAAACGGAAGAAACATAAAGTGTCCATCAACTGACCTCAGTCTAGAGCTCCATGCAGTATCTTGCCTCATGGCATGAGAATGATCATGAGACAGGTGAGGAATCAGCCCAGAACTACACGGGAGGAGCTTGTTAATGATCTGAAGGCTGTTGGGACCAGACACCAAGAATACCATTGGTAACTCACATTATAATGGACTGAAATCTTGCAGTGCCCGCAAGGTCCCTCTGCTCATGTACAACCAATCTTAAGTTTGCCAGTAAACATCTAAATGATTCAGACAGGGCTTGGGAGAAAGCGCTGTGGTCAGATGAGAACAAAATCGAGCTTTTGGCATCAGCTTGACAATGTTAGGAGGAAGAGAAATGCTGACTATGACCCGAAGAACATCATCCCCACAGTCCAGCATGGAGGTGGAAACATTATGCTAGAGGATGTTTTAAGGGTACAGGATGACCTCAACCGCATTAAGGGCCAACTGATGGGGCCATGTACCATAAAATCCTAGGTGAGCACCTCCTTCCCTCAGCCAGAACACTGAAGACGGGTTGTGGGTGTTCCAGCATGACAATGACCCAAAATACAGGCAATAAACGAGTGGCTAAAGAAGAACCACATTAAGGTCCTGAGAGGCCAAGTCAGTCTCCAGACCTCAGTCCTACAGAATATCCATGGAGGAGCTGACGCTTCAAGCTGCCAAGCAGCAGCCAAGAAACCTAAAGGATTTAGAGAGTTTCTGTAAAGAGGAGTGGGCCAAAATCCCTCTTGAGATTTGTGTAAACCTCGTGACCGACTACAAGAAACATCACAGCTGTTCTTGCCAACAAGGGTTTCTCCACCCAGTACATGTTTTTCACTCAGTGAAATGCAAATCAATTTACAACTTTTATGTTTTCTTGATTTTTGGTTGATGTTCTGTCTCGCCATAAAAATGAAACTACCTCATAAATTAGAAACTGTTATTTATTTGTAAGTCAGCAAATTTACAATTTCAGCAAGGAAACAAATGATTATTACCCAGTGGAATGTATTGTGTACTAAGCATTCAGATGGACACTCTTAATATTCCTGTGTGGAGAGCAGAATGGATTAGTTAGGTGGAATAAAATGGTCTGACACGTTTCTCTCACCTTGCTTTTCCGCCTTCCCACCTTCTGCCAACATCACTGGGAACAACAGAGCCAGAACAGCCACACACACCCACCGCTGCTGCATTCTGGGATGAAGCACAGACATTATCACAGGTAAAGTCTGGAAACCCATTCATTTACATACACTTAGTCATCTGGGTTTGTTCAAGCAAGCAAAGTATCAGTAATGAAAATGAATAACATGGTCTAACTGTCACATTTTCATTAATTGGGTGAAATAATGTTCAAAAAACTTTAGTAAACACCAAACGTGACACAATCTGGCAAGTTATTCATTCATTTGAACTAATCTGTTGTTTGAATTTCTCTATATTTGAAGCATGTAAATGTACATATCTCAGTCAGGAATTTGGTGACACAAAAGAAGGCACTAATTACTGCTTTTATTTTTTCTCTTTAGGATTAAGAATAACAACCCATCCACTAATACTAGAAAGAACTTTTCACTTGACGGCTTTTCAAAGAGTTTTTAGGACCAATTTGAAGTTTAAAAACCCTCCAATGCAAAAGTTCTAAAAAAAAAAGGAGGGGGGGGGCAAGCATTGTGAAAATGTTGCAAACATGTTTACTAACACCCTACAGCAATGGAAATCCCCATTACAATGAAGCGAACAGATTGCTAAAATTACTAATCAGAGTAAGGACAGCAAGCTAAAAGCTGGATGGCTAAAAGGCAGCTTCTTATCAATGTAGACACAAGGGCATTGACGACTTTTTCAAGTCGACTCGTCGGTCAGCAAAGTCGTAGTCGAGTCGACTAACATTAACCGTCAACATGGCAATTAAACTAAACAAAACAAAACAAAAAGGCTGGTACCTTGAATTTTCTGGTAAATTTAAGTGTACAACTGCGAGTAGGAACAGTTTAAGCCGCCGCAGAACGACTCCCTGCAGTGCTAGCGTTAGCCATGTTAGCTAGTAAAGCCGTTTCAGATGCAGAACGCCGGTACTGTTACTGTACTATAACACCGACATGCAGGTTTTGCAGGTCACCGTGCTGTTTGTGTGTCTAGAGTGGAGTATCTCCACACGTGATGTGTGTCTGTCTTCTCTGCTAAATGTCTCGGTCTAGTTGTGGTTTTATGTTTAGTTTCCCCTCGCGCCATCGGTACCGCCCCTTTTATGAAGGGACTATAACAATTGGTTAAACCAAGGAAAGCGTGATAGCGTAAGCCAGTTAAATGCAGAGATTGCATTGCGTACACAAGCGAAGGCAGAGAGAGAGGGAAAAAAAACACGACTAATCGACTTCTCTCAGGGGTGTCGACTTGTGCCTCTGTAGTCAACTAGTTCACTGGTCGACTTTTGTGTTAATGCCCTAGTAGACACTCTCTCTGTTTGGCTTATTGTCATTGACTCAAATGTTGACTCAAACATGTTTCTGACCTGTAGTTTGTACTGTATAAATGTTGAATTGTTTTGGTGTATGTGTAAATGGCTCGGGTATTTATTTGCCTATAAATCAGTGGCTTGGCTAAAAGTAAGGACAGGTTGACATCTTAGGATCCCCAGTTGTTGTACGATTGTAATGCAGGTCGGGCATCGTTGCTGTAACCATTACAGCAGAGGGGGATTTTTCAAAGTAATTCGTTTTGTCCCCCCACTTTTTGTTTCCCGGACAACGGCAGAGACTCTGCACGCACACAACCACCCCCAGCAACAACCAGGACTTTGTAGGCGTGCAACCCCCGCCCCTTCCCACACAGTCAACGTCTGAGACTTGAGCACCAATTCCACCCCAGCCCAAAAAAAAAACCTTGCAGATTTTACTGCAGGTTGCTAGATACAACTCAATGATACTCAACTGACCAAAGAAGACAAAATGTTAACAGATGACAAATGATTAATTTCTTAAAAGTTCAGGTTTTATAATGGCAAAATTGCAACAATTTCAGTGCAACGTGTGCTTTGAGTGAATGCCCTGGCTGAACACGAGCAGGCAGTTGGAGTGCAGTGAGCAGAAAAACACAATTGATAGAGCTGGGCTACAACAGACTGACCACTCTCAGCCTGTCTGCCTCTCACTCAGCCTTTGGTTCCCCCTGGCACCACAATGTTCAACCTTTTAAACTGCTTTTAATCAAAGTTTCTGACCATTCTAGCTCCACTCAATTGCTTTTTTTGCTCTCTTTACTATAAAAAATGCTCTCTGTTTCTCTCTCTTTTCCTCTCTCACCCAGTCTTGTCATTTTAAAGCAGTAGAAAGGCACTCAGACCGCTCAGAGGAGGAATGAGCACGAGTAGTTGGTAATTATTGAGCGTCTGAAGCCCAAGTGCTTCACTGTGCTTAAATTACTGCAAAGGTACAGCCTACCGGCGACATTATCTCCATTCCACAGTTTCAATTAATCATGAGTCTGCCCTCCCTCCTTCCTCTCTCTCTCGCTTTCCCTACATCCCTCTCTCTCTCCTCCCCAAACCTACTCTTTCCACTTCATATTTTTAGCTCTCTGATTTCTCTGGCTCTGTGTGATCGTTCCTGCTCCCATCATCTATCCATTTTCCATGCAGAGCAGGCTGTATGGGAAATGCTCATTTAAAAAGATCAGTTCTGCACTACTATTAATGATCCCCATCATTAATATCACCAACACTTCTTTTTATACAACTATTCATAGCTGCTCTTAATAAGCTAGGAAGGGTAGAACAGGTCCGTCCCAGACCCTCTGTAGCCTATGTTGCTCAAAGACTTGTCTTTGTGACAGCATGCATTATACATTGACATGCCCATACACATGTGCTACATACACATTATACATGCACACTCACGCTCAGCTCAGAATATGCTGTTCAGGGCAGCAACAAAGAGTCACTGGCCTTCAACAACACAAAGGATGATTTCATGTGTTGCATCTGATGATGGATATGACGCTGTGTGGTTCGCTCGGAGGCAGCTGACAGGGTAATTGCCTGAGAGATGGCTGTGCTGCTGTCGGCTGGTGCTGGCCAAAAGCAGAGCTAGATCAGAAAACTGCCGTTATGCTGTACCCCTGTTCAGGCCTCCACCCTTCCCTGTCATTTCTACTCACCACAACAAGCATCAAAAAAAGGGACCATATTCTATTTTGTCTTTGTGTTTTATTATAACCTCCGAGGTCCATATATGATGCTTGTGCGTGGGTTTCTGCACCAAATTAATTTTTACGAGACCATTTTTCTCTGTTTTGATTGGTTATACCTTGTTCAAAAAGCAGTCTGGTCTGAAGCATTTGTTATAACTTCAGCAAGAATGGAGGAATACTCTGTTAGCTGAATGTATGGCTATATTGATACATATAAATGGTATATAAATGGTAAAACAGTGAATTTGAAACATAATCTTAGTTTCTGTGTATGGCCCATATGGATTTGGAGAGTGACACGGTTTGAAACATACTATATCTAACGCAGCCCTTTAAAAATGTGAGAACAATGCGGTTTTCCATGACTTGGGGCCTTTGACAGGCACAAATCAGACACATTCCCCTAGCGTTCTTCGCACACAGTCAGCCAATGAGCCTGAGCAGTTAATGGGTTATGTGTTTGGAGGGGTTATGTGTATTTGAGGGTCTAACAAAATGTGTGCAAAAAGGAGGTGGATATAGTGCATAATGGATGATTACATATTCTACTAAATGATTACACATTTCACTGATCGCATTTCTATAATTTAAATAATACAAAACTCACTTTATTCCAAGTAAATAATAAATTTTCGTAGCAATTCTTCTTTTGCCACAATACTGTTAAAAGAATAACCATTATTCAGAACAAACACTGGCACATACTCCTGCAAAAGAAAGATGTTTACTAAAGATGTGAGGAAAGAAGATTATTTTACATGATAATGTAATATTTAGCAAACAGTTCATTTGTAGGCCAATGTGCAAAATGGCACATACTGCCAAAGGAGCTTTAGCCTTTTAAGGCTACTGGTCACTGAGCACAGAGTTTGATGCCCTTAGTCTAGTCTGAGAATGCTGCGAAAGTGTCGGAATGAGCTGTTTTACGTTGGTTCTCAAAGAAGCTTGTAAGGTTCTGCAATTGAGCAGTTAATGTTAATTTGATTGATAATTAACCAGTGCATAATATAAAGAAGCAATAGTTAAAAAAGTAATTATTGAGGACATATGCCATAAAATTAAAGCTGCCAGCCTATTATTGTGTCCCTCATGTCTTCGAAAACAGACTTGCTGGGGTATGGACTCCACAAAACCTCTGAAGGTGTGCTTTAGTATTTACAGTAATAATTTAGAAATTAAACATTAGCAGCAGATCATTTCAATTCTGTAAGTTGCCCTGCACATCCCACAAATGAGTGACTTCTTGTCTACTGTTTTTCGAATACTATGAATTCGGACATACTGCTCACCTCGTATACTGTTTTCGCATACTATATAGTAGGGAAGTATGCGATTTCGGACGCAGCCCTGTTGACTACACACAGGTGCTCCAGTTTAAAGTAGTCCGGGCTTAAGTCTCAGGCAGGAGCAGCGTGAGTGTTTGAGTCTCCACAGCTGGGCTTGTTAGGAGCTGAGTGAGTGTGACTCAGGATTGGCGAAGAGTACGTTTAAATCCTGGCTGAATCTGAGTCACAGCGCGTGGTCACCCCAATCCCAATCCCAAACCCAACACCCAACAGCTGGAGGGACTGTGTGTATGGGAATCTCTTCCTGTCTAGGAGAAGCCACAAGAAGGAGAGCAGACAGCTTCACAGGGATCGGCGGAGAGAAGCAACTGTCGAAAGACAGGTGGCACGTTTTCCTGACAGTCTGTTCCATATTGTGCTCTCTCTCTCTCCTTTCTGTGTACCAAGCAGGAGTGACGAGTGGCGGTGTGCAAGTCCAGAGCTCTTAAAGAGGACTGGGAAACATACAAAGGACAGGAAAAGGGTTCCCGTCTCAGCACTGGAGACAGAGGTGGACTTTGCAAAGTGCATGACTTGAAGAAGTACCAAGGAGGGTGAAGAATCCTTGGAGTGCAGTCACAGGGGTCCTGTGCTTCTGTGTTGGACTTTAAGTGCTTGTGTTTCTAATAAACTGCCTCTCTGGAACACTGCTGTGAGCTGCTGCGTCTCTCTGCCCTCAGCTTCATGACAGTTTCCCTCCACAGTACCAAAAACATTATGGTTATTTCTTATATGGAAATGCAGCTGAATTTATGTTTATATTACAAAAGTAGTAAATTATATTTTTCTGGTCAACAGTGAAACTGTTTCTGACTTAAAAAGGTCCTAATCTGTAGTATCTTGGTGTGCTGAACACGAATATTACCATGAATTTTTTTTATCTCTCATTTTGAAAATATTTCATATAGTTAATTTTCTATGTTTTACCATGTAAATGTGTCCAGTAGGACTGTAACAACATCCTAAATAATCCTAGAATGATGTAATATTGTGTCACATTGCTTAATACCATCATGCACACATCATCCAGAGTTTATTGCATCACTTTCTGATGCAATGAAGATATCACAACAATGAAACAAATATACCAGAGAAAATGGTCCACTACCATTCTGGCTGACTAATGCTGGACACTCACCAGAGAAGCTCCCGAACAGCTGGACAAGAGACAGGCAAAGAAATCTAAGAAGTAATCTAAGATTTTTACAGGTATTAAAATCGGCCTGTTTATAAGGGCATGCATTTCATCATGTAAACAATAATATTGTGAATTACAAAACATATTCGTGTTGAGCACATAAAAATTGATAAGAAATGACTCATTTTATTTCAGTAACATGACTTTTGTAAAAAATTGCTGACCAGTGTAAATTAAAATTAAAGTGACCATTCTATCATATGTGAACACACCACAGCACGAAATTCTTCTGCTATTCCTCTGTATTTAAGCCATTCACCAAGTGAAACACAGTGCCCTGGGAGTGTGTGCACACATTACCTTACTCAGGGTACCTCAGGGGTGCTTAGCAGTCTTGGGAATTGAACCTATGACTTTCTGAGTGCAGGGTGAACACCCTAACCACTACACTGCCAGCTGCCCCAATTTATGAAGATTTATATATTGCCACAAAAAAAGCTGTGATGTACAGGCCTCGTCTACCTCACCCCCTCATCCTCATGCAGTATTTATGTTTGGGCACTGTGAGTAGCAACCCAGCACGAGGACGAGGGGGCGTGGCGGACAAGCCGGGATGTTACAAGTTTTTTAAAAAAAAGCAGTTTCTGCGTTAGTAAAGATTTCAGAAACAATTACTAGTTCAGTTCTTAGAAAAAAAATTTAGTTAAAGTGGAAGTTTAATGTATGTATGTATTGTGACAGTAAACCCACAGATCTACAAGAACTCCTGGCTTGGATGCTGCAATGGTGCTGAACAGACAGCTCCGCACCTTCTGGAAGCCACCAGCATGACACTTCAGCACCTCCACCCTGGACAGTGCAGCTGAGCAGAGCAGAGAGGCAGCACGGCCTGATGAGAGCCATCTGCACATGGTAATCAGCTCACTACCAACAAGGACGTTTCGGTCCCTCTCATGTCCCTCTCACTGCTTTCTCACACAAGCTTGTGAGTAAATAATATTTGGAACATAAAAGCTACATGTGGCAATGAGGTGGTCGTAGAACAGGACAGCACTGGGCCGCTTCTTAAGAATTTGTCCCCCCAAGAAAGGCAAAAACCTCAGCAACATGGTAGCAGCACCGGAGTGTCCCATCACAACCCTAGAAAAGGGTGATGCTCCATCTTCCTTATGTGGGGAGAGAACTCAACATCCCTAGCTCTAAAGTAAAAAGTATGCATCTGGCTCATACTCACTCACTTGCCCCCACAAAATGGGAAGAAAATTTGTGACCACTGCTACTGGTACGGGATGGCAGCAGAGATCAAGAACTTTCGTCAGCGATATCCCAGTACCAACATACCTTTCCCTCTCTCATCATCAAAGTGCCCTTTGAAAGGGTCAGAATGGACGTCATCAGGCTGTTGCTGGGGGCATGAGAACATCTTAGTCTTCTGGGACTTCACCAAGCTGAACCACAAGACAGTTTCCCTGTGGAAGGCCACCTCTAAGGCCATTGCAAAGGATCTACTTTACCTCTTTAGCCAGGTGGGTACCCCCAGGACTTGCTCTCTGAACTAGAGGCTTCCTCAACTAAGAGGCTTGTAAGGAGCAGCCAGCCACATGCTAATCCACAATTGGGGAAATCCAGGACATGCAAAACCACACTGATAAGACGAGGCAGCTGGTGTTCTACTGGTTAGCGAGGTGCCTCTGTTTTAGAAGGTCATCTGTTTGAATCCCAGGACTGCTAGTGGCACCACTGCGGTGCCCTTGATCACACACTGTTATACAGGAGAGGTGTTGAAAAAACACGGACAGTGAAAGAAACCATATCACCCTTGTGGAGCTCCGGTGGGAAGAGGTTCGTAGCGAAAAGTCAAAAACTGTATTGCCCATGTTTCCTTCCTTTTCTTTGTGCTTCCTACAGACCAGCTCGAGGCATCCCAAGTGAAACCGCGGGTAGTGGAAGAGATGAGCCGAGCCATGGAGACACTTAGAGTTAAGAGACAGGACTATTGATTTAGACTGAGAGCCTGTGAGAAAAATAGCAGCAGGAGGACGGTCCTCCACCGAACAGAGGCTCAATACGGGGCTGCGAGTGTTGGGATAATCCCATCCAGTGTGTGGCTGATTTAAGTTTGTTGGGGAAAAAAAGACTTTCAGTTATATTCCTTAATTCCTCCCTGTGTGTGTGCGCGTCCTTTCACCCAGGCAGCCATGACACAGTGGTAAAGTGGTAAAGACACCTAGAATGTCTTGTTTAACCAACTACATAAGAATTCAAATTTTTTGACAGACCATTTCCTAAACATCAGTTACAGGAAGTTAAAGTACAGACAAAGAGCAACCCAATACTTAATGCTCTGTCACCATCTCCAACTGACTCTTTATTCACAACCTCCTCATTTCTCCTCTCCATTGTTCATTTACTACAGCATATAGAGCCGGACAAGGACTGGCTTAAAAGTCCTCTTTTAAGGTGCAGATGAGACAGAGTTGAGGATTATCAGGGAAACCTCACAGACAGCCGTAGCACCAGAAATAGCCTACTAGTTAGTTAAGAGAGAGAGGGCCAAGAGGGGCCAATATATCACACATGGTCACATGATGTAAGACCAGCAGGAAGCAGTGGGTGAGAGATGATGACTCATCAGGTCTTCAGCAGGAGAGTAAGGGGAGTTTCTCTCCAATGGTGTAACTCAATGGGCAGCACTAGAGACTGAGCTCCTTCTTATAGCTCCATTACAGTGGAGACTCAGGGGGTAAGATTGACTGCGCTTCTGTGTGTGGGTGTGTATATGTGTGCGCTTCTGAAAGAGGGAGCGGTAGAGACAGGCTGTAGTGTACCACCCCATTAACTCATTGATCAGTGTTGGAGCAGACATCCCAACTGAGGGATAGAAAACAGTACATTATTGATCAGATCACATATGTAAAAGTAGTCTAAAAGAGACATAAAGAGACACTAACAACAACCCTATGCCTAAACCTCACACATACAAAGCTCAACATAGAGGCTGACAGCATCACATTATCTCATACATTCTTAAACTAACATTCCTAAAGCATTCTAAACTTGAGAGTGCATTTTAGGAGGAACCTTTGGTACTGGTAATTGGTATTGAACCTTTACATTATGCAGTGCTTCTTCATACTCCGTCTCATGTATAAATCTGGTTGATTAAAGAATCATCCAATAAAAGGTTCTTTAGAGAATCAAAATGAGTTGGTCTATGGTGCTGCTTCAATAAACACCTTTATCACCGTTATCACATCTTTAAGATAGTAATGAAGCCAGGTAACTACACCATGTTCATTGGAGTGTTCATTTAATTTAAGATGTTAATTTAACAGTAATGGTTTTATTGTGCACTTTGCCATGTCTGCAATTGAATTGCTATTTCCAACAATGCATTCTATTAGCTGGGCTCATTTGTTCAAAAATACATCCATTGCTAGCATGGTCAGCTTTTACAATCTCCATAGAAAATCATTGTCAACAGAATGGGATGTTCTGGAGCAGCCACACATACGTCTAGTGTCTTTGTGTCTGTTCAGGGGGTGTTATACTCCTTAATAATACCCATGGTTTCAGAGGAAAGGGTGGGTGAGCAGATGTCTACAAACCTTTGGACAAACCTGTATTACAAATTTGCAGGGAAAACATTTTAATGGTTAGTCTAAATAATATTTTAAAAGAATGGCTATAACTACCTCTATCAAAAGTGGCCCACAATGAATAAACATCTTGTCCCATTATCCTTACAATAAGAACATTGTTTTTCTAAGTTTTGACAATAATGTGTTGTTACAAATCCAGATTTTTTCAAGTCAACATATCTGTCTACAAAGTTGAAGTCGAGTCGACTAGTCAGCAACTTTTATTAAAGTTCTCTTTAATATTACCACTCAACATGATGACACGATGACAAACAAATCAAAACAAAGGCTAATGCCTTGAATTTTCTGGTAATAGAAAGGGGGAGGAGCTTAAGCAGCGCAGCCACTTAGCGTCCTCCGGACTGGGCAACTCCCTGCAGTGCTAGCGTTAGCCATGTTAGCTAGCGGATGTCATTTCGGGTGCCGTGCAGAACGCCGGTATTTTTATTGTACTTTAACACCGACTTGCATTATATAACATCACAGAACCTCAGGATTCCATTCCAGCCCGGTGATAAAATTGATTTGAAAGAAAAGGTCCTCCATCCTGGTTCGGTACCAACTTCTACTCTTCTAAAAAGACTTCGCATTAGATGAGATTCAGCCTTTTGGTAAATTCAGAAAGCGGCCTTGGTTGGCTGAAGGCACAGATAATTCACAAGTTATTTGACTCAAAGTTTGCACAAAGCTACATGACTGGGTTACATAACCAGAGAACAGAGAAAAGAATCCAATACACTGAAAAGAAAAGCCCACGATGAGTAGCTCAGTGTGTGGCTGTGCGGGACTAAGCTTACTTCACATTTCAGTGTCCACTGGATCAGAAGTGTCCCTGCTCTAGTGATCATTGCGGGTATGTGGAAGCTTTTTCTGCTTCCATGCCTGCCATAGCTGAGATAATTTTGTTGACTTTTTGTGAGCAAGTGTGTATGTGTGTGAAACAAATGCAGATGCTGTGTAGTTGAGACATTCATTGTAAACAACTAGAAAGGCAAGTCTGAAATGTGTGTTTGTCTGTCTGTGCATCAGTGTGTCTGGTCTGTGGATTGTGTCTTTTGAAGGATTTTGCATGGATGAAATAGAGCCTTGACTGAATTCAGTTAAAAGCTTGAAGCACAGGTGTTTTCTAAAAGCAGCTGTATTTTCCAGCCAGAACTCTAAATTCCTGTAATCCTACAGAGGATGTGGACAAAAAAGACATAGAGAGAGAGAGTGAGAGAAAGAAAGAGAGCGAGAGAGATAGCGAGAGAGAGAGGGAAGAAGGTGCCCAGGCGGTTCACTCCAGACCTCTAAACGAGTCACAGCTGGCCATGGCTCATGGCTCATGGCTCATGCTAATCAGAACCTAATTGAACCCTGCGGTGATTTGTCTCATATTTGGACTTTCACTTGTGTTTACCATCTAATGGAGACCAAAAACAACAAATTTCTCCTCAAAGGTCAAAGTGCAAGCTGCATTAGTACTTCCATGCATGTGTGGTTGTATGTGTGTGTGTGTGTGGGTGGGTGTGTGTGTGTGTGTGTGTGTATGTGTGTCCCAAACACAAATAAGATGTACAAGTCCATGCATCAACGTAATTATTACTAATTTACTGTTCTCTCTCTATCTGTCTCTCTCTCTCTCTCTTTCTCTCTCTCTCTCTCTCTCTCTCTCTCTCTCTTTCTCTCTCTCTCTCTCTCTCTCTCTCTCTCTC
>JBBJLR010000133.1:18074979-18086060 GCA_037577145.1 Brachypetersius gabonensis | reverse complement strand
GGACTTCTTAAGCACTGTTGTACGTCGCTCTGGATAAGAGCGTCAGCTAAATACCGTAAATGTAAATGTAAATGTAACACCCAAGGTTGCTGTCTTCCCACAATGCACTCTGGTGCCTTCTCGTCCTCAAATACATGATGAACGTGTACCTATCCTCATCACGACCAGACCACATTCTTCTGTTGCTCCATGGTCCAGTTCTGATGCTCAGGTGCTCATTGTAGGCAGCTTTAACAGTCAACAGGAGTCAGCATGAACACTGTGATGCGCTGGGTGTTTTGACACCAAGCCAGCATGAACTTTTTCAGCAATTTGTGCTACAGTAGCTCTTCTGTGGAATTTGGATCAGTCTTGGACAAGGTATCAGTTATCTTTGAGCACCCATGACCCTGTCGCTGGTTCACCAGTTGTCCTTCCTTGCAACATTTTTTTAGGCACTAACAGCTGCAAATCAGGTACACCCCACAGGAGTATAAAATGCAAAGTGACCATTTGTCATAAGTGAACACAGTACACAGTGTGAACAGCACGCAATTCTTCTCTGTATTTGACCCATTCACTAAGTGACACAGCGGGCAGTCAGGAACACAACACCCTGGGAGCAGTGTGTGGGGATGGTACCTTGCTCAAGAGTATCTCAGAAGTGCCACTTGCAGTACTGGGATTTTTTACTGGGGCAACTCCCTTACCGCTAGGCCACCAGCTGCTCCGCAACAAGACCGGCTGTTGTGGAGATGCATCTGACCGTAACAGTCTGGTGTTGTCAAAGTTACTCAGATCTTTATTGCTGTCCTTTTTTTCCTTCACATCAACTTTAATAAGTCTCTATTCACTTGCTGCCTAATAAATCCTATCTCTTGACAGGTGCCACTATAATGAGATAATCAATGTTATTCTCCTGTCAGTGATTTCAGCTCATTTTGGCTGATCTGTGTTTATATTATGTTACTTTAGTTTGAGAGTGATCACAAAATCTTGAACATGCAGCAGCTGTGCAGCTTTAGGCTAAGTTGCACTTTTAACACAGATTATTGTGTATCTTGTTGGCAGTTCATTTTTCTTACATAAAAGCACACACACGCCACTCTAAATGAAAACTCTGAATTGCTGGACACTGAACCCACTGAAATTGTCTGGAAAACTGGGAGCTGTTTTAGCTCCAAAGGGGTTTGAGAAATAAAAACAAAAACATGAAAGAATAGTATCTTGCTATGAACAAAAACAAAAGCAAAAACAAAAGCTTTCATGCAGGTGCAGAGATCCAGGAGACTGGCTATCACATGTCTAACCAATCACTGACATGTTATAAATTTATTGTCGGCAGTCAACATTTGGACAGTCTTTGCAAAGACATTTAGGAAAAAAGGAGAACGCTGTGTTGCACATTGGGTCCTCAGTCACTCAATACAGACCTTGAACCTTCATGAAATGGGTTTCACTAAGTGTACACTGCCACTGGGCTCTTGAGTAATGGAAATGTGCTTTTCTGGAGAGATAATCACACTTCATCCCCCAGCCTGGACGAATCTGGGTTTGGCAAATATCAGGAGAATGCTATCAACCTGAACAATGGTCTAAGACTGTTTTTGGGCTAGGTTCCTTAATTCTAGCAAAGGGAAATGTTAACGGTACGGGAAATCAAGGCATTTTGCACAATTATATGCTTCCAACTTTGTGGGAACAGTTTAGAGAAGTCTCTTTCTTGTTCCAGTATGACAGTGCCCCTGAGCACAAAGTGAGACCACATGTTTGGATGAGTTCGGTGTGGAGGACCTTGACTGGCCCGCACAGAGCCCTGACCTCAAACAACATTAAGATGAACTGAAACGGCCACGGTTTCTCGCCCAACATCAGCGCCCGAGCTCGCAATTCTCTTTTGATTGAAGGGGCACAAATTCCCACAGAGACACTGTGGAAGAGAAGAGTGGAGGTGCCCACACACGTTTTACTGTATAATGTTACAGTAGTTAAGTATAGCTCCTAACAATTTTAAACATGCATCAGACAGATAACCAGAGCTGATTGATACACCACTAAAAATAAATATTTATTTGTGTGCTGCAATAAAAGAACCTTTATTGGTAAAAAAAAAAAAAAAAAAAAAGCTTTGCATTATGTGAACCATTGCTTTGCTTACAAACTCAGAACACCCACAAAACTGAGAGTTAAACTTCACTCTGTTTCTCCAGCCTCTCACACCCTGTTAACAAAACACTGAACAAAAGTAATGAGATACCATTTTTGTATTGAAACTAAAGTATAGATGTGCTTCCTGGTCTTATGCCTATTGTATGAGTGAGAGCGAGTGAGATTATGTTTACAGGTTCCACTAATGAGGTCCAGAGGACTTATAAACATGACCCTGACCTTTTACCTTTCTGTCATTTATCTGGAGGCTCTAAAACAACAAAGCAGGAAGGTGTAAACACACACAACCACACCATCTCTGTCTGAAGGAGAAGGTAGTGCCTCCAGAGTGGACACTATACCAGTGTAAGTGGAGAGATGTATTTTGTTGCATCCTTCCATATGTGATCAGGAAAATCTCAATAGCGAATGACCTTCAGGGACCACCAACATAACAATCATGCCTTTCATTGCCCCCTCGCCTAACCATACGGTCTTCATTGTTTTTCAGAACAGAATAAAGTGACTCACTATATATTGACCCATTCAGGGACGAAAGCACTCACTGCATCCAATCAATGATTCACTGAAATCATAGAACAGACTCCCAGTTTTAAACAAACCCGTTCTCTTTCAACAGATCTGAAAAATAACTAAACAAATTAAGTAATAAATGGTTGCATTTGGGACAACCAACATTGCTATTAAACATTTCAGTCTTTCAAATACAGCCAGCCATTACATACTTTTGCACACCAGGGAGGACAGGGATTTTTACATCGTTTACTGGTGAGGAGATTGTTTTTGCACTTCCGCCTTTAATACAAACACTGACACCTGCTTTGACTTGAGGAAGAACTGGAGGGGTGTGGGGGTGCGCGCTGCTCATGGCGGGGCAGGGGGGTTACACGAATGATTTTGAAAAATTATGGTCCCGGTGCCCATGCTATGTCCTATTCCTGTATACCATTTAACTGGCAGGACATTACCCAGAAGTCCATTGGCCACATCATATCACCCTTACCACCCCATGTTCCATCACATAACCAGCATCCCTAACTCAATCCCATCATCAAGGTAGCTGGGAGTCCACCTGCAGTAGCGACTACCACTGCTGCTCAAGGACAAAGCATCAGCTGGGTGCTCCAAGTAGGCGTGAAGCTGCTGCTTGTCAATAGCACTGCTGAGAGAAGCATGAGCAGTGGGTATGTCAGGCTGTTGTGTTGTGTCTAGAACAAGTCTTGTTGGCTTGTTGAAGTACTGACAGGTTTATGAACTGTACTGCAGTAGCAATTGGAATCATTTCGTCATAGAAGCACTGCATGCCTGGAGAATACATCAGCAGTAAAAAGGCTGGAGTGAAAAAATGGTTGTGGTGTTACTGGACATTCAGATCATGGGTGAACTAAATAATCCTCATGAGCTAGTCACACTGTGCCTGTTACTGTAACTGTGTCTTTTGGTTCTCGTTTAGTCTCTTGGTCATTGTGCTCTGGCCATGGGCTGAACACAAGAGTTAACAAGATGCACCTGATAACAGTTAGTGCACAAAGGCAACATCCAGCCTCCACCATGTACACTAACAGTAGAACCGCAAGGTGCTTCTACATGCAGCTAGAAGATTCTGTGTCAATGAGTGTCATTACAAAATGATTCTATGTTAATGATGTTACATGTTTCAGATGGCCCTTTTTGTCTGTGATGTGCGTCTTGGTTTGGCTCTACCTGCAATATTCACAAGCTTCTCCTTCCTTATAACAGAGTTGGCAAATTGCCCACACTACTGACACAATGACAATAAATCATCTATCTGTCAATACACTGCCTTAGCCTTGGCTGAATCTTCTGTGATTCTGTATTCAACCTGCTTGGCCTCACTTTGGCTAATTGTTCATTATGGAGATATCAAAACCGTATTTGTTAGTATAACGTCACTAAATGCAGTGTGTGAGTGAAGTCTAGCATTGCTCTTGTGACTCCATGTAAGATTCCTCTTGAAGTCTGCTGCCAGGACCCCCAGTTTTTCACCAACAAGACTGTCCACACTTGGTGCCATCATCCTCTGTGACAAAACATCAGTCCCAGTGGATGTCATTAGCCAATGTATAAACAGTCAATCATAAAATCTCATAAACATTCATAACAGTCATAAACAGTCATAAACATATTTAATCTGCTGACCATCATAAATATGCCACAGGTTCAGTCCAAGCTGTGCCAGCTGTCATTGTTGGTGAGAGAATCTTTGGCGTTTACACATTCCTGGTACTACTGAAGACTGGACAAGTCGAAGAGGCATAATAACTGCAGGCTCATCTATGGTTGTGCTGGTAGTAGACAGCAGTAAGGGAATAGGGACCACTCCAGCGACCATTGTAAGTCAGAGTTTGTTCTAGGCTACAAATAGCCTCAGTGAAGATACACTTACTAGGAGTCAGAGTGGTTCATATGTTTATCAAAAATGTGCTCCTTTTGGGCTTCTGGTTTTGTCAGAAATATTTGGGATAACTCCTCCATCAGTAGTTGATCACTTTTGGTTCCAATAACCCATTGATCAAATTGATCAAGTTTCAGTTCCCTTGCAAATAATACAAATGCGACAAATGTACTCTGTACTCTGTACAACTGATCTGTATTAATGCACTGATAGACCAGGATACATGCTAAGCTGAGCAGAAACACCATCAAAATGCTTAAAATATCTTCTCAGATACCTGAGAAGATATTTTAAGGTAAAATCATATCTTAGATCTGTTTAATATAGACAATAAAGTGCTCCAGCCCTTAAATCATCAGCAAGCCATGGAGAGATTAGTTTACATATAATGTTAATAGTGTCCTGAGCATCTGCTGCTCCATGCTGTGAGCTCTAATTGGGAGCTGAGACATTCCAGTCCAGACTCCTGGCAGCCCATCTCTGTCTCTGTCGTTATATCCGCTGAAGGGGACAGCAACCGTCCAGTTACCTGAGCAACAACTTCTCCCTCTATTCATCAGGAAGAGAGGCCATCAGCAGAGAAGAGAGCGAGGGCAGCGAGAGAGTGAAAGGAGACTGAATGGACCTGCCTTTGCCACAGCAGACACCACTGCTGTCTGTCGCGCACACAAACAGCCCCATTCAGCAACTCTCTTTACCCACCCCCTCCCACACTGGCCCCTCTGTTTACCTAATAATGCCTCTGTATCTGCCCTACTGTTTACCTAATAATGCCTCCATACCTCCTAGCACAAAGCCACATTCTCTGAGAATGGCTCTCCATGGTGTAGCTTAAATACCACACTGAGTAAATCTGCCATCACCTCAACAGGAGTTTCGGAATTTTCCACCAACACTGCAGTGCCACTTACTTCAGATCACTGCACTGCAAATGACGGGAAGGCCCACGGCATACTTTAATTGAGCTATTCCATCATTTCAGGATGCAAGTATGTGCTTAATATTCCAGAAAGCAGAATCTACTTTACCTTTTACCTACTTTCTTTTATCATGCTATCACCGCCCCATTAAGAAGTCTTTTTTAATTCTTTTTCAAGGCTGCCTGCAGGGGTAAGCTAGATGGGGGCTAGATGGGGCAGCCACACTCCAGCACCCCTAGAGCACTTTGCAGGTAGTGTGCCTTCCTCAAAGTCACAGCAGCAGGAGAAAAGGAAAGACAGAGCACAGTATAAGCTACTAATCAATATCTCCGGTGCCCCATCTGGAATTCTAATGAGCAACACCCGGTTCTTAGTGTGCAGTCTGAACCCACTGAGGCACTTCCAGCTCATACACATACGAGATCTACTGGGTTTTTCCTGGTTAATACACAAGGAAGTGTTTCAGGATTTTCAAAATATTTTTGTAAAATGTATCCATAGTACATTCTGGTGTTATTTAAAAGGCTATATTATATAAAAGGCCAGATTAGCATTTATATTCTTAGAAGTTTGATAAATATCTGCCAGCCTATCGCCACCCACTTCAGGAATCCATATTTATTCATCTGGGATCTGGGATTAGTTTTCTGTACTTTTTAAAAAGCCCCAAAATTGATTATGAAGATTTATCTTTATCATAGATTGGAGACTTTACACTGAGATGTTCGATAAATATGGCTCCACGTCTTTTCTATTGCATTACAGGATCTTGCAAGGTGGGTGGATGAAGACTAACACACGTTTTTTCCGTGACAGCAAAGTGCTCTAGGGGTGCTTCTGCATGGCTACCCGATGTTCCGCTCTGCCCTGCAGGAAGCCCCTTGAAAAAGAAAATGGCCAATAGCTGCGTATTTTCAAACTGTCACTCGTACAACAGGCATACGACATACTGCCATCTGAAAAAAATGATCTCAACTAATAACTGACATTTGCTGGTTGTGTGAGAGACTCTGCCACCCTTTCCACCACAGTCACTTGGATCCCAGGGTGCTCAAGACAGAACACAAGGCTACTAACCAAAAACCCTATTAAACCCTAAATAATTTTTTTAAATCATTATTAGGCATTTTTTTATATACTATTTTTTTAGGAAAAGGTCCTCTACATTTAGTCCATTCACCTGAGCCAAGCAGAGGGGAGGGGGAAAGCAGGGGGGATTGTACCTTAGTGCTGTCTTTGGCTGTCCTGGGATTCAAACCCACAAACTTCTAATCACAGGGGAAACTACCTAACCACCAAGCCACCAGCTAAAGCTCTAAATGCCTTTACAGACTTCTGACTTGCTATTCTTTGGCTAAGAACATCACTATTTGATTTTACGTACACCATAGATGGTGGTCACCACCAAGTGGTAATGGTATCTGCCTTCCTGCAGGGTTTAGCTTTAACCAATACTCACTAAACCTGAGCCAACTAATAACAGCCTTCAGAAGCCATTGATTAATTAGATATCTGAGATTCACACTGGAGGTGGAAGGTAGAATGTGAGGTATATGGTTTTGGTGATCATGGCTTTACATACTCTAATCAGAAAATTAATTGGTATTCTTATTGATTCAAATATTTCATAAGAAACAAGACTGGAAGATCACACTTGTGGCATGACACAAATTAGTATTCAGTTATCTAACCATCATATACAACAGTTGTACACGTATTATATGACCTTTGGAGGTTGCAGATTGTAAATAAATTCATTCTTTCTCCCTTGTAGCACTCTGAAAAAAGAAAAGAATTTGTCCAAAGTGTGAATTCAGAATCAATGCTACATTTGCATTTCTTAATTACAATAGATTTTTCATTGTGATTTAAATTTGATTTGAAAACAAAAACGGTCATTAAGTATTTTCCACATGTTTGCCATTACTTGACACTGAAACAAAACAGAAGGGAGTTGTTTTATAAGACTGTAATGCAATAGTTGGTAGTAACTAAACAGGACTGAAAGAGAGGTGCTGCATTAACACATACATTACTACTATTCACAACTAAGAGCTCAGATTAGTTACATCATAGATAATAGCGATCACAATAGTGAAACACAATCTACTGATTTTAACAAATCTTCTAAAAACTGCTAGCTCATTACTGATCTAATGGACATCAGCTGCTGGTTTGATGATGATTCTTACATGCCACTGGCTAAGCTCATAAATTAGACTATTCCAACACTTGCTTGGACAGTATCTACAGTCATGTTTTGATCTTCATTAATGTAACCACACACCATACTGAACTCAGTGATGTCTGTTTTTTTGGGATTTTTTGACACCTATAAGATTCTTCATGTTTTTTACTATGGGCCAGAATTGACATTTCTTCAAACAGTTTACAGCACTTTCTGAAGTATATATTAATATTTTTTGTATGTCTCACTGATTGCCACACATTACTAATGAATCAGACATTACTGTGTTCTTTGTGAAGAGCTAAAATAACCATCAGCAGTATTAGCCACTAAAATACATAATAATTATTTACTACTGTGTTGAACTACATGGTTACTCATTACTAATGATGGAGGTGTCATTATGTTCTTCCTCAGGAGTTAATAAAGAACAAGAATGGTATTGTAAGTAATATTATAATATTGTAATATTATAGGAATATTATTGTAAGTTATTAATACAATACAGCTTGCCGCTGGATAAACAGTAAATTATTGAACTGTAAAAATTATTGGTGATTGCTCATACATTTTACTGTATTTTTATTAATAAAATACATTAAATTATTACTGTATTCACCCTACTTATAAAAAAGGAAAGACAGGCATACCAAAGAAAACGCCTGTGTCTGAATTACAGTGCAGTCTGTACAGCAGTAAGATCGGTATTTACATTTTAGCACCGCAGTTCAGTATAAACTGTACAGTACAGATACAGGTTTATCTTTATATTTTTGTTAAGGGTAATGTATGAGTTTAAAATTAAATTAAAGTGTTCTGGGGGCGTATTTAGGGGCATATGTAGGATTTACACTATAAAAATAGGCATTTTAGACATTTTTTTTTACCAAAACACAACAACACGTTTTTTCACTATATGCGGGTGCTCTTGGAACATAGCAGGGGCTTACTGTATTATTTGCCTATTAATTGGAAATAACTAGTAGAAAAAGGTACAGGGTTAATTTATTGTAAATATCGAGTAGATAAAGGTATCAGTGGAGATAAACTCAAGACTCTTGAGCCAAGTTCCTAAAACAGGGCTGCATCCTACCAAAGAACCTCCCAAGGGTGGAAGTCTGTCCTTGACATACTCCATATTGAGAGACACCTGACAAGATCTGTTAGAAACTGTCAGAAATAGTTTCTGTTTAGTTAACAGTTCACTACGCAAATCAGTAGTTTACTTATACCTGTTGAGTAACTACTAGCCAGAAATGTTGGTAGTTAGTAGCAGTGATTTAGGTGTTAAAGCAGCACCATACTTCTGCGTAGTTCTTGCAGTTACCTGTTAACTATGAAACTGTATTAGTTTAAAAAGCAGATGGCACAAAAGGTAAACCAAGGAAGAACAGCATAGCTTAATTTTTAATTCAAACAAAAATGCTATCTAAAATGTTAACATATAACATAAAGCTATACATGTTTAAAATACTCTCTAGCCAATCTTGTTCTTTTCCAGCCTGGTTAAGCATGTAATATCCACATATATCCAGTTCTCCTCCGTTATTCCACAACTGAATTTCATTACCTGTCACAGTTTAAATGAGCACATCTGTGAATATTTTAGTAGACTTTGAATAATGTATCTGTCACATTCGATAGTCAAGATGCCGCACTTTTGAGCAGCAACCAGCATTACAGTTTCAGCCAATTGCATGCCCTATATATAGATATATGGTCATATTGCTTATATCCATATTTATACCTAACTGCATGCTAGAAGCGACAGCAAGGTGTTGTGACAGATTCTGCTAATACAAATGTGGTGAAGCCAGGAATCCACACGATTTCATGTGAATAACAGCAAATGTATGTGATACTTTTAAACTCCAAGTGTTAAGTAAGTATAAGTACAACATAAGTACATGTTCACACATACACACACGCACACGCACACGCACACACACACACATACACACACACGCGCACACGCACACGCACACACACACACATACACACAGAAACCACCTCCACGAGTCACTCCAGACCATTCACAGCATACAATCAGATTACAGCAGGGGGCTAACTACTGATACACGGCTCTGTGGGAACTGTCTGCCGCCCTCACACAACCGACAGGTCACCTCAACATCCGCACGCCAAAAATAACCGCCAGCGTTGAGTCACGCAAGCCAGGAGCATTCAGTTCCCTCCCGCTTTGCTCTTCTATACAAGCCTGCTGCTGTGGAGGTTGTCTCTAATGGAGCCCAGTCTCATACAGCTCCTAAAGAACACGCTTATCTTTACAGGCTGACAGCAGACGCAGCTGCGGAGAAGCTTCCTTTCTCATAACATCACCAGAGAGAGACGGCTGGGAAAACTAATAAAGATCTGAAGCATTGCAGTGTGTACAAATTCATCTTCGAGAAACAACCCTGTGATTATTTTCTCCGCTCGCTTGCCCACCCACCCTCTTTCTCCCTCCTGTCACTTTTTAAAGAGAGGGATGAGATTGTAGCAGCAAGTGAATGGGCTGAATTGCACCGTTGTTCCCATCAGCTTCAGCTTATTGAATTGATGTTGCTCTTTTAAACTCCATTTGAAGTGTTTGGTGGGGTGGAGAGGCGATGGCAAGGCTGAGGGAGAGAAAGCATAACCAATAATTCAGGTGGAGACTGGAGTGAGTCTGGCTTCCTTCCAGCAGGCCAGAGATGCGATCTGAGCCTCCCCGGGCTCAACGCTCACCCCTCATTCATCCCTCCACAGGGCCCGAAACACACACTGTCCACGCTGGAGTCAGAGAGCGTCCACTGCAGAACTTTAGATTATCACTAAATCTGGCCTCTGAAACCCTTTAAAATTGCTTTAGAATGACTTCATAAAAAATACTGTTGCTTTAACCTCTTCAGAACTTTTTAGTTTGTCCTTGGCTCATGCAGACTATTTGCCTTTGAGCAATACAGAGAATTCCCCTACAGTTTTAAAAGAGTGGAGTGCGGTGCTAGTGGAGAAAAGGTAACTGATATTTAGTATGAGGCAGCAGGTCCGGTGAAATTGGGCATTTAATTTAATTTGTGTGGAGGTCTGAAATCATGTATGATAAACTTTCAATCAAGTGTTGAAATGACCAAATGGAGTTAGGTTAGCATCACAAATGTGCAAATGCACAGAAATGGCATATTAGCATGCCTCAACGCACTTGCTAATGAGAGATGATTTCATCCGAGAGTTTGGCATGCCGCAGTTCAGTTACTTTACAAAGTTCAGCAGTCTGAGGTAAAAGAACCCCCAGAATACCAATAAATATCGACCATCAGAAGTAATACTGTGGACCACACACCACCACGATCCCCTCTGGGCCCCAGGACAACAGTCGAGACGTAGAGCGCTTCACGCCAACCCCCTCACCCAGCACAGAGCCCTGCGC
>JBBJLR010000133.1:18063645-18074879 GCA_037577145.1 Brachypetersius gabonensis | reverse complement strand
GTCTGCAGGAAGGAGTGCTCACAGGACGAGCCCACCCAGAGCCTGGCCTTCACCAGCCTCTGTGACAACTTTAAGAGCAGACAAACTGCTGCTGCTGCGCCAGACAGGTGCTCTGAGCACGACGAGAAGCTCAAGCTCTTCTGCTTTGAAGATAAACAGGCCATCTGCGTGGTGTGTTACACTTCAAAGAAGCATAAAAATCACCAGTGTGCCCCTATTGTGGAAGCGGTGGAGGACGTGAAGGTAGGGAAGTGCTTAGAGGTTCAGCGGCTGGACTCTTTGGACATGGTACACATTTGTGAACCTCTTGTTCCTCATTCACTTTCAACCATCCACCTTTTTGACGTGGTCCTCCAGAGAAAATAGCACAAAAAAAAGAAACTTGCTTTCTTTTGGTATTGTGGAACAGAGTCATGTGACCGGTCATGTGTGCACCATAATCAGTTACCTTTTCTGTCATGCTGCATAATGAATGAGCTTATGGTCAGTGACTTACATTAAAAGCATAATGCAGCTCAATCAAAAGAGAAAATAATGAAGAAATCAATTGAAGCTCACATCTGAATCTTTTATTCTGGTCAAGCTGTAAACAAATCCATTCATGGTCTTCAGTGAGGCCCCTTCTGAACCCCAGAATAAGAGCAGGGAGCTCTACTACAGTGTCCAGCACAGTCGAACACACCCATTAAACTGGTAGATTAACAGATCAGGTGAACCAGGTGTGTTTGAACAGGGACATTGCCCAGATACACAGTATATTGGCCCTGCTAGATCAGAGCTGTTCACCCACCCTACAGCTGCGTGGTATCAGTTAAGTTAAGACGGATTAAACAATGCAATTTCCTGTTAGTCATCCTTCTTTCTAGACTGTGGAAATTATACATTGGACACATTTATAGTTAAAGGGCTGGTTTAGAGAAGATGAACAAAAGATATTTTAATAAAAGTTCAGACGCTACTGCTGAATTCAGTTCTCGCATCAAAAGGAGACCATTGGATGCATTCAAAAGCAGAGACATTTTTATTACACTGAAAATGTTCAGTTTCTCAGGTTTGATCTTTTATATGTGTGAGTATTGAACTGAACAGGATTGCCTTAGTTTTTTAAGAACTGCTGACAATATTTCTCCGTATTTCCAAATGAATTCATTGTCCTTTAAAGCATTCTTTAAAGCATTTTAAATGTATAAAACACATAAAAATATCAATTGCTATGGTCTCTTTTTAAAAAAAAAAAAGCTGTGTAGATAGTCAGTTTAATCTTTTAAACGGTTTCTGTGTGGTTGAATGACGAATAACATGTGAGGTTAAGTCATGGGTTGTAAATATGCAGTCACTTTATGAATCAGATGGGTTTGGCTGTCCCAGCCAGCCCACAGAGTTCTGCTATTACAGCGTGGGGTTTTCATGCTGTCTTACTTTATTCCATTATGGTTTACAGTTTATACAGTAGGAGCTTTTGTGTTCTGTCTGTGCTCTGATCCTGACACACCCAAGGCACACACTGGACAATGAGAGGTACACGGAGTAACGAAAACAGTTAGATGGTGGTTCTGTTTTTGTTATGCCACAGATATAAATGAGGACAATGTTCACTAGTTTATGAATCCGTGGGAAAATGTGTACGACTCTGTCTGTTTATGCTGAAAGTCACATCTGTCAGTTTTCTGGTAAAGCAGGAAAAGTCCACCCTCAACCTCAATTTTCCTTTTTTTTTGCGACATTTGTCTAATTTTACCTTTGGTTTCAAAGACAATATTTGGACAAACGTATAAGGACTCACCAGTTTTTCAGGCTTTGGGCTAGGCCCCCTTTTTGGCATCTTAATGCTTCAGTATGCCAAGACATTTTGGACAACGCCATGCTTTCAACTTTGTGAACATAGTTTGGGGAAGAACCTTTTCTACTGTGCCTCGGTTCACAAAGTAAGGTCCAAAGATACATGATTGGATGAGTTCAGTGTGGAAAAACGTGACTGGCCCACACAGAGCTCTGACCCCAACCCCATCCAACACCTTTGGAAAGAGTAGGAACAGGGATTGTGGACCAGTCCTGCCAACATCAGTGTCTGACCTCATAAGGGCTCTACAGAATGGAGACACATTTCCGTGGAAGCTGCTATAGCTGTAGAGGGGGGACCAGCTCCATATTAAAGTTTATGTATTTAAATGCAACATCAAGTCCCTGTTGGTATACTGGTGAAGTGTCCCAATACTTTTGTCAATATCCTTTATGTTGTCAATAGGAAATGGGGATTTGCCATAGTGGACAGACATTCCTATAAAACCTTTTGTTGCACGTTGTGGGACTTCAATGACAGAAATAACTCATTTACAGTGAGACTATGCGTTTTGTTTCACCACAGGCAGAAGTGAAGTCAGGGGCCTCCAGTATGTTAGAGACCCTTCAAATCCTGAATAAATCTAAGGCAGATTATCAGATCCTAGCAAATGCTATAACTGTATGTATGTCAAATTATTTAATTCCATTCACTCACAAACAAATACACAAACATACAGCTATCAGTGAAACTTAAACATGAATTGTGTTGTATGTCCCTTATTGTATTGATTTCAGGAAGACAGGCAGAGACTGGAGAAGATCCTCAGGCAGGAGTTTGACAGTCTTCATCAGTTCCTTAGAGAGGAAGAAGAGGCCAGAATCGCTGCCCTGAGAGAGGAAGAGGTGCAGAAATATGAGCGAATCAAAAACAGGATTGAGAAGTTGTCATTTGAAATCTCAAACCTCTCTGCGACGCTAACAATGATCAACCAGGAGATGGAGGTCGATGAGATCTCTTTCCTCAAGGTAGGAATGTCCAGACTTCCATCTGTGGTTACGGTACAACTTGTTTGTTCATGAAGATCAAGATTGTAATTTCTAGATGATCATAACTGCAAAGCTAACTAGGAACTATTATCATTTAACAGTTACTCAATGTTAACATTTTTCTTAAATCTGTTTTTACTGTAAAGAATTTCCTTCCTAGAATGGAATTCAACTGAATAACATTTATGTAAATGGTATAAATAAAGTATGAATCTTCTCTTTGCAGCCACAGATCCCATATTAAATCTTTGAATTCTCTTTACAGAATTATGCTGATGGCTACTACAGGTGAGTTTATCAGCTCCGTTCCCCATAGCGTCCGTTCCTTAAGTCTTTATCGCTTTAGTGTACTTTTCTTGGTTCTGAAATTTAAGGCTGAATCTGCCTCAAATTTAGTGTTAAATATTTTCAGGAAATAACAACAATGTTGCCAAAAGATGCGCAATTTTAGGCTTGTATCCTCATTCGTTTCTGAGATATCGAGAGTATGCAGCCTTTTTCCTTAAAATGAATACTTCACATGGGCAAATGAACCCAAGTTGGTATTTTTGGATAACTTACCACAGTGAGGCTAAAATCATCAAAAAATGTAAAAATCATTGTTGCTGAAATTTAGTGTGTTTGTAGCACCAGGTGGTGAATGGGGAATAAGAGATTAGTGTCTATATCTTGGTGCTTCCCTCCATGTTAGTTTGGATAGGCTCGTCAAATGTCAAATATATATGTTGTGCGAGTGTATCAGAAGGTCCTGTTCACTTTGTGTTTCAGTCCAGCCAAGAAGACACTGCCTGACCCCGGCATGATCTCAGGAATAGACGCAGCAAAACATCTGAGATTTCTGAATACGAATTTACGGGGAAAGATGTACGATATGCTGCATGAGTGTAAGTGTCAGCTTTATTATTCAGCCTCACGCTGCTGCTGCTCATTGCTGTGTAACTTCCAATCCAGAAGCGTCAAGTCTAAAAACTTGCTTAGATGGTCATCTTTGTGCTCTTTCATCAGCTCCTCAATCAGTGACTCTGGACCCAAGCACAGCTTCCAACAAGCTGGTGGTGTCTGAGGACCTGACCAGCGTGTCTTTTGTGGAGCAGAAGCAAGATGTGTCTGATAACCCAGAGAGAATGTATGTAGGAGTGCTGGGCTCTCAGGGCTTCAGCTCAGGCCTGCACTGCTGGGATGTGGAGGTGGGAGACAGTGACCAATGGACCATAGGTGTGGTCAAGCAGTCTGTGGACAGGAAGAAGCTGCTAAAGATGGACCCTTCCAGTGGAATATGGAGCATTCGTTTAGTGAACGGGAAATATCGAGTTGGAGCAAAGTCTCGGAAGGAGCTCTGTGTGCCAGAGAAGCCGCGGGTTATCAGAGTACAGCTGGATTATGATGGGGGAATCATCACATTCTCTGACCCATCCAAAGGGTCTGCGCTGTTCACCTTCACTGATGCATTTGAAGAAACACTCTTTCCCTACTTTAATACTGTCTGCACAATCTGCCCATTACACATCTCCTGAGAAAGAGGGCCAGTTTATGCCAATCCTGTATAATTTCAAATTGCCACAAGATGGCAGCATCCTCACAGGAGTTAATTCAGAGGAGTTAATTAAACACTGCTAAGATTTATTGTTCTCTCTCCAGTTCATATGTACATACACACAGAGACATGTATATACATGCGTGTGTGTTTGCTATACGTGTGTGTGTGTGTTTGCTATTTGCCCCTTCAGCCTGTTGCAATATAGCCCCGATTCAGTCCAGTCCGCTTTTTGAATAAGCCACAATAAAAAATAAGATAAAAAGAGAAATTATGTAAAAATTAATTTCTATGTTTTGGTAAATATAACCACAAACACCCTCAGGGAAAAAGAAAAGAAAATGTATTAAAGCTCATTCAAAGATTAAATAAATATTTTTGGTACTAAAATCAGACAAACGGAAACTTAATGTCTTGCTGAAACCACGTGAAATAAAGCTGATACCTGCTGTGACTCCCAAAGTGTGTCTTTGTTAGATGGTTTTGGTTAAACTCAGAGACAATGAGAAAAGCATCAATGAATGGTGATCAAGATATAACATTTTATTACATTATCTATACATTTTGAAAGAGTTCATAAAAGCTATTTGTCTGCGTACACGTTCTGAAAATCAGATTAAAACTGAGTAAAAGCTGTCAATCACAAAAAAACTATTTTTGCAAGTAATTATTCACTCCAGATAAATTTCAAATGGAAAAATAGGCTCTCCTTTGATTTCCAGTAAACTGCTGGCTTTTTAATTACATACAGTACGTAATGTAAACGCTCACACAAGCCAGGACTGCAGGAGTTCACCAACTGGAACGGGAGAAATGTGCTTTCGTTCCCCATGATGTGAAGCAAGGCTGCAGCCATGTGCGCTTTACACACTACATTAACATATTAAGGCAATTTTAAGACTCTACTCACCAGCCAAGTTTTACCAAAATAGTTTTGTCATTTGTTTCTGTTTCACAAGGGATCATTGCACTGTATTTTACCAATACAAAATAATACTAACGCCACACAAACATTTAAAGGAAGAATCACAATTTCACTGCAATACAAGGGGCCATCACAATTTAACTTAAGTGAGGAAGTTAAATAAATATATTCAAAATAGAAAAACTTAACAGGCTATCTTGACCAGAAGGCCAAGGGATGGACCACATGATGCTGAGTTCCTCTGAAGGTGGTGGTCCTTTGTGTCTAGTTAAAGGACAAAGCTTTGCTAGTAACTTGATTCACTTCAAAAATGTATTTTAAACATTTACAGACAGCAAAACTCAGGCTGAAACAGCTGTGAGTCATCTTGGGTTGAAAAGAAATGAGGGGGCTCCAGCACTGTTACACATTTTAAAACAGACAATAAGTAACATGCAAAACCAGTTTGACAGTGATGTAAAAATATCGCTCATCAACACAAAAAACAGCTTTTAGAGAAGTACATTTAAAAACAAATGTAACTATACAACACCAATCAAAACGTAATAAAGGCAAAATCCCCCTCCCTTTACTGTGCCTTTGCCACAAGTGTAACCTCACTCTCCCTTTATCATTGGTCAACTGGAATGTCATTGTCTTCCCCCGATCTCCATCCCAAAGGAAGGTCTTTAGTAAAACAGGTCACCACACACAACACAAAGAAACTATGTCACATTTTTATGTATTTTACAACAGCAAGTAAAAGAAAGACGATTTGATGTGTTTCCCTTTATAAGACATTCTCTTCATTTTCACGAGGAGAAATAAATCTCGTCCTCTTCCTCAGGGCACAGCTGTCACAGTGAAACCTCCTATTTCCATTTGTCATACGGACCTTGTGCCTTTTAAGGATCTGGGGCTAAAAAGATCCACATGTAATCTTTCCATATCTCCTTATTTATTTACATTTCTGGACCGTTGCTGTGGAGGAGAGTTTTACTGCAGCAGCAGATGCTCTTTGTCTCTTGTGCTACTTTGGGCTTCTTTTCTGTAACTGGATGCGGCAGCATGAGCCATGATTAGATATGAAGGAGCCGGACGGGAGGAGTTCCAGAGAAGGGAAAGGGGTGAGCTCAACTGCACCACATACGGGACACAACCAAGGGAACATACTGGTGTTTGAGAGTGATGGAGGATGCATGCATGAGTGTAAGATGTTGAAATCACTCGCAAGCAAGTTTGCTGTCAAAGCTGGACAGACCGATGGCAAAGGCTTGAAGGGAACACATCGGATAATTATAGTCCAACGTGAATACATCCTCAGCCACGCGGCCAAACTGCATCACAATGTAGTCCGCTGGAGAGACACAAGCAGAAACAAGTCTTCAAAACCCAAACAAACTGAGAATGAGAGACTAAGACAGAAATAGGTAAGAATTCATCTAAAGACATTCTCCATATGAATAACCAGTAAACTCACGGTCGTTGTCGTGGACGATCTGGAAGTTTTTGACAGACGCCTGTGTGACCCGTCCATGGAAATTGAGCACATACGACTGAGTGTCATCATTCCACACTGGTGCTTTGTTATGTAACTCAATCAGATTGTCCAAAGCACGATTCTGCCATTTACTCAATAAAGACTCCTGATCCTGATAACAGTAAATAAACACAAATATTTTTGAAAGTCATTTGACGTGCTTTTTAAAGAACACAAAGAGTATGATGTGGTTTTGCATGTGGATTTGTAGGATTTGTACAGGTTGATTTTTTTAAGCACTCAAAAAATGGGACCCAATCTTCCCACTACAATTGTGCAATACAAAACTTCAAGAAGTAGCTAAAGACATATGTTGACTAAATCTATTTTTTTTCCATAAATGCCTTGTTTTAATTTACTTCTTCGTTCTTCTGTAATTATTGACTCTTGTTGCTGCTGATTTTATACAGCAATTTCTCTATTTCCTTTTTACCATTAAATGCTGTCAAATGCTGCTGTCTATTGTTTTATGTTTCTTATTTTTTTCAGTAAAAAATTTACTTTTTATCATATTCTTTCTGTTTTTAAGTTCTTGCATTATTTGTATTTTTATCTCAATTTTATTCTCTTATTTTTGTCTTTGAACCTGCTGTGTGGCACTGCATTACATCAATGTATGGAATTTTACATTATACATAAAAGGTGGTGTTCAAATATAAAGTAAAATAAAAAACAGAATGTTACCAATGAATAACAGCTATATTAATGAATAATTAACATGATTAAACCCTCACTGTTCATCTAACTCACATTAGTGGGGCGAACAGGGACACGCTCAAAGTTCATATTCATCCCAGGGATGATGACAGTCATTTTGCGTGGCCCTTTAAACCCCAGCACATTGGTCTCCTACAGAGAGAGAACATATAAAACACACATTCACTCAGCTGTGACACTGCAGTACTAAATAAGAATGAGTGAGTGTGTGAATGTACTCACATAGCAGATAGCTGCTAGCTCCTGTCGTGTGTTGCTCTCTTCAAGCAAAGCTCCGGGGTTTTTGCTGGGGTTTGTGCCGTTATCATACACCGTGAACTTAGTGCCCATCAGATTTGACCTAAAAACCAAAGCAAATTTACCCCTGATCCAGCAAGTATAATGTATAAGTTTATTAGTGATTAGTGAAAACACTACAATGTGCATAATACGGGGTCTCCATTGGGTGGGCAACATGACATCTCATTATCATGGTAAATTATTTCACAATACATTAAGTGGATAATGACTGTACAGAATATGCAATATCATCGACATATACAGGTTGTATAGACACAGAGACTCAATCAACATTTATCAGGTTTGACAAAAGCCTGTATATACCTCAGTTTACCCACAAAACTCTCGCCCTCACGAGACAGGTCAGTAGCATCCACCGAGATCAGATAATTTGAGGTCTTGCTCTTTTTTCTCTTCCTTCCAGCCAACAGGAACAGCTGTAAAAAAAAGACAGAGTAAGGTTAAGAGCAGCTATTAGAAAGAAGAAACAGGTTAAATACGGCGTGTATCATTCTGACCAAGAATTTATCTGACCTTTTTGCCATCCTCTCTCTCCAGGTGCATGAAGTATGTTGGGTAGAGGCCACGGTCCATGCCCTTCTTATCACGTGTGATCCGACACTTAACTGTAACGCCCCGCGGAGCCGGCCGCAGCACAAACTCCTCAGGGTTATCCACCTCAATGGAGGGCCCCTCTGCCATTGGGGAGCCCACCGTTACACACTCCTGATGAGGACAGAGACATTTTCCTGAAAATACCTTTCACTGACTCAGCACTAACAGAAAGCTGAGAGTTATCTCAAGGAATGTGAGCTCATGAAAGACTGTTGAGGGTGATGTGTGTTAATGTGTTTGAAGTCATGGGTCTTACTGTGCTGGACTTGGTGCTGGAGGCAGAGGCTGGACGCGTGGACTCTGTGTTGGGAGACAGTGAGCAGACTCTATCTTCAGCTTCTTCATCATCGTCATCACTAACTTCATCATAGTTCATGCTGCCTGAGAGTCCTGAGAAATATCAAGCACAGGAATGTGACTCCGTAACAACAACTTTCAGGCCAAGCAAAAATTAGAAACCAGGTTTACTCTAGGAATAGTGGAAGGTATTTCACAGTGAATTTGTACATGTTCAGTGAAAGAGGGGATAACTCAGCAATATTTTTAGAGACAACACCACCAATATCTTATTTAAATAAGCAGAGGTTTGCTTAAAAAAAGATCTGCATCGAACAGATATTTGGATTTGACCAATATTTCAGCTATATATGAGATACTTATTGTACAACACAAGGGCAGAATGTTTAGATGACGCAGGTCTATTCTGCTAAAATGTTGTTGGTTTTTATTCATTTTGCAAAATTTGTAACCCTACAGAAATACATTTTACATTCCTGCGCAATGATAATCAGAGAGGAATTAGTCCTCATTTTACATTTTATAAACGTTCATGCATTAGCGTTGGCAGATAGGTCCATAAAAATGTTCAGTATCTGCCTACATTTCCCATATAATTCCCGAATTATTTTTCCCCCCAAAGCTGCAGTCTAAAACTGATGGTATGCTAGTAATTCAGAGATCATAATGATGCCTTTGAGTAGTACTAGCTGGTTAACTGAAACTCAAAGCTTATTGTGAATTTAGACAGTGGGCATATGTTTTGTTTTATATTCAATTTCTTCAGTTTCAATGATTGTGTAAAATTTAATATAAGAATTGTTTTTTAAAATACATAATCTCTTAAGCGCTCCTGAAACTGAAATATATTGCAGCCTCATGCTCTTCAGAGTTCAGTCACAGAGAAAGGTTTGGAAAGGAAAGCAAGTTTAGCTCAAAATAACTACCTACTGGATACAAACAGTGTTGTACATATACACTGGAACATAATATTAGGCCCTGTACAGTGCAGTGTTATCTGAGGTATTTTAAGATTCAGCTGTTCACCCTGAGTGTCCTCCAGAGAGAGCTGAGTAAATGACAGAGCAGAGCTCACTGACTCACTCAGTTCACCCTGAAGCAAATACTGGAGTGCATGCAGTGCAGGGCACAGTGGGTTCCTATGTAAACTACTGTGAGTCTGCAGGAATGTTTCTGTCTGTATGTCTGTTCAGGCTCAGTTGTTTAAGTCTATGTGTGTGTTTGTGCGTGTGTGTTTCTGTACTCACCACGTCTCTGTAGCAGTGTGTGTATGTCTGTTTTGGGCTCCAACAGTGTTTCCGTGTCTCCATCTCTCTCAGGCTCTTCAGCTGCAGGGGGAGATGGCTTCTGTGGCTGGCTGACTGATAGCACCTGGATCTTCGTACCCAGATCAGGAGTCTCTGAGGCCAGGAAGGCTGCTGGCCCATCAATACCTACTGAAAGACCAGACACTTTTAACTTCCCTTTGTGTTGCTGAGTAAAAAATATATTCATAAACTGGTCTGGTTAATCCCTAGAAGAACACTTGAGCAGTTTTCAACTTGATTTCTACCCGACACATCTGTAGAATACGGTTAACTACCACAAACAATAATAATGTGTTTCCCCCTTCTAAAAAAACACTACCTTCAACTACTTTACTAACAAAGCGGTTATCAACTAGATAACAATGATATCCTACTTCCATTTGAGTAAGTAGAAGTGTCAAGTGTCTATTTGTCACACTACAGCACACCACACAGCGAGAAAAGTGTGAATTTTTTCTCTGTATTTAACCCATTCATCAAGTGGAGCAGGGGGCAGTCAGGAACACAGCACCCAGGTTTTGCAGGTAGGATATTTTTTTAAAGGAGGTCAACAACCAACGGGTTATGGGCTTGTGCATTGGGCATTTTGGCTTTCAAGACAAATTGCAATGACTGAAAATACAGTTTTTCAAAACATTTCAAATACAGTTACAGCCTTATTCCAAAATGGATTAAATTCTACATGCAACACCCCATAATGACAATGTAAAAAAGCTTACTTGAGCTTAAAAATGTATTGAAAAAAAAATTGAGAAAGCACATGTACATAAGTATTCACAGCCTTTGCAATAAAGCTCAAAATTGAGCTCAGGTGCATCCTGTTTCCCCTGATCATCCTTGAGATCATCCTTGTTTCTGCAGCTTAATTGGAGTCCACCTGTGGCAAATTCAGTTGATTGGACATGATTTGGAAAGGCACACACTTGTCTACAGTTTAAACCAAAAGTTTACATACACTGTATAAAAAGACTTTTTAAAAAATATTAAATCATACAAAACTCTTTTAGTTTTAGGTCCGTTTGGATTCCCAAAATTATTTCTATTTGCTAAGTGTCAAAATAATATGTGAGAGAATGTTTTAGAGATTTTTTTATTACTTTCTTCAAAGTCAAAAGTTTACATACACTAAGGTTAATATGCCTTTAAACTATTTGGGAAAGCCCAGATGATGATGTCATGGCTTTGGAAGCTTCTGATAGGTTAACTGACACC
>JBBJLR010000133.1:18047714-18063545 GCA_037577145.1 Brachypetersius gabonensis | reverse complement strand
CATGCCTTTGGGGCCTTTATGTACTCTGAATTGCCTTGATTCAAATGTGAGTATAAATAAAATATGCCAGCGTTCAGAAGTGTTGCACATGTAAAGGATTCTAATAATAACAACACAACAGAATAGGTTCTATATAGAACTCAACTGACAATCACAGAATCCTTTTGGTTCTACATTTTGAAATGTTTTTCAAAGAGGTTCTCCAAATAAATTCCCCATCATTATCCATTATAGAGAAGTACCATTCCATCAGACAAAGAACCGTTTATGGTCTTGAAGACCTTGCAGTCCTGTCCTTCAAATAATTAGTAGGACTATAGGAGGCTGTAAACAGAAACAAAGAAATTGTTTGTGTGTCCAGCATCTGTTCATTGTGCAACATATGAAATGACATATTTTATAACAGATCATCATAGTATATCTAGGAACTGGAGATGATAAATCTGAAACTCTTTCACATCAGTTCATTAAACAGGTCTATCCTCTGATTAATGTATCTGATTAGTTAAATTTTAAATTATTTTCCAAATCAAGCATTTTACTTACTTATATCCAACCGAGGCTTGAAATGTCAGCTTGACTGTAAGCTAGGTCAGGTTTAAAATTGGTGATGGAACAGAATAAATCTTTTTTTTTTCTTCAAAATGTAAATGGCCTGATTGCAGTGTACTGTAATGACTATGTCTGTGTGGACCTGTGACTGTAAGTGCAATGGAAAATAAGTACATTCATTAATCTGCACATTGAGTCTATTGGATTTACTTGATTCACATGTGTACATTATGTAGAAAATATCCTACTTCAACACAATTATTGTCAAAGTAAATTAAACTGAAAGAAGAAAGCATGTTGTCATAATGACTTTAATGTGAAAATGACTCACAAATTTGAAATGTATTTTTCTCTTGTCAGTGTTGGAAGACTTGGATCTCACGCATTTTCCACCTGAGGGGCTGAAATTAGCTGGTGGGAACAGAGATGGGCACGGGCATCTTTTGATATGAAGCTTTAGGGTTGTAATCCGCTTACTGGTGGGAAAGTGGTTTTAGTGCCACATTCCAGGAGCAACGGACATATGAGGAGATCAGGGCCAGGGAGAGAAGGCCACACCCTCAGATCTTCTCCAAAACTTTCCATTAAAGATTTTCGTACATGCGGAGCATATGAACCCACTGACTCTGTGTGTGAGAGGGGTTCATCGCGGACAGTCGAGGGGCGCTGCGGGAGCGAAGCAGGGGGCTGAACCGGTAGAGAGCAGCAGGATTACTGGGGATGAGATAAAGACAGACTAATACACTGTAATCAGGCCCCCCAGACAGGAGCCTCAACAGGAGGACCCCAGCAATACTGTACTCCAGCCTGGTCAAGCTCCCACCCAAGCTCATCTGGTGCCCACTGATGGAAAATAGTAAAGAAGAAAGAAGAAAAGATACATTTATTTCCATGAATTGTGTTTAATTTTTAATTTATCGAGTGCTGAAAAAGGTGGCGCATTAAAGAGACTTCATTCAAATGTAGTATTTGGAAATAGACATTTGCATGAGTAAAATATAGTACGTCGACAACAATTTGGCCAAGAGTAAGTAAACTGAAAAGCAAATTGTGCGAGCAACATGTACACACATGTGGAAATGATTCAAATTGAAATCATATAAATTCAACACAGCACTTTTTTTCGGTGCAAATACGCCCTTTCTGGTCTGTGGTAGTGGCTCAGAGAAGGCCAGGGGTCAATAGACCTGTCTCTTGAATTAAAATCAATATCACAGTGTATTCGAAAGGTGCATGATAGAAACAATACAAAGCAAGTTCCAGCTTCTTCCACTGCTGGCTTCAGTTCAGGCGGAATCTAGGTCTGATGAGGAAGCTATTTAAGAAAGCAGCAGCTATTTCCTGTGCAAAGTCGTTTACCATCAACGGCAAGGGTTGAGGGGAAGTGATGTCGCTCTTGTACAGACACTGCCAACCCCAAGAGCTCAGACAGGAAAAATAACACATTCCTTTAGAATTCCAGCTCTCCGGAATGCTATTACGTCAGAATGATGGGAATTCTGTTCATTTGTTCATAGAGATGATTTATGCATCATAAAAACATACTCACGCTTTACACTAACTGGCTCTGGAGTAAAATCTGTTGTCGTCAGGAACGTGCCTGAAAAATCTAAATAAAACACTCTTTGTAGGTTAAATCCACATTGGAGCAGACTGATTGAAAACAGAAGAAACTTTGTGTCCTCTGTTCGTTCTGGAGGGTTACCAGAGTAGCCTGAAAACATGCTCAATTAAAAATACTGCAACTTCAGTGAAATAATGGCATAAAATGGGCCAGAAAACCGCTGTATTAGGTCTAACAACTGCTTAAGCACCTTTCAGCAAGATCCCAAGTAGAAACATTGCTTCTCTTTTTGGACTCTTTTGGGCTAAACTAGACTTCAAAAGGGGGAGATGTGACCAAAAGCAAAGCCAACAGAAATTAAACATGAAAAAGTAATAAGGATCTAATGGCGTCTAACAGAGTACTGTCTGCTTGGTAGGAGACAGATTAATGGACACAATGCAAAAAAAATTAACTTTTTAATGCAGCGCTAAATTTTACATTTTATAGTTTGGTGTGCTGTTGCCTAAAACACTGGAACACACTCTACTGACTTGTACTTGGTCTCTTTAAAAGAGCAGTAAAATTTTCCATGCTCTGTCATGCTTTTTTTCAAGGTCACATTCGCAGCGTGACAGAGAGTGTATCTTTCAGCACTTTCTTTTCCCTCTCTCTCTCTCTCTCTCTCTCTCTCTCTCTCTCTCTCGCCCTCTCTCCGTTTTAAAACCTGCCAAGTTTGGGTTACATTAGGACAGTCCTGAAGCTCTCTGAACGTCACAGGCTGAACACCTCTCTCCCTCCAGAGTGGAAAACTAACTTTTCAGCACTGCCTACAAAACACCTTCTGAATGACTGGTACCTTTTGTAAAGAGGTGGGCACAAACAGCTGTGAAATAAAATGTTTCATTGTTTATCGGCTCATTCTTTTACAGAGAAAAAAAATAATAAAAAAGTTCATAAAATATTTGTAGAAAAAATTTTCCATCGCTATTGTCTTCTGGCAACAACTGTGCATAATCAATGCACCATCAGAAATGAGTTTTTGCAATGTCTAAAGCAACACAACCTTTTGTTACTTTAATGAAAAAGAAATCAGTATAAAGTCAGTGCTGCATTGATATTGACCTTTCAGCGTGGGCTTTTTCTCTACTTCTCTGAGTACATTCACCTCACTGAAAGATTAGATTTACCTCATATTGTGTAAGATCAAGACATTTTGCTCATTTAACAAGGGTGCCAACAGCTCTGGAGGGCAAATTCGTCAAGCATATTACTCTTTGTGATGCACTCTTTGTCTCTAAGTCTATTATACGGGATAGGAATAGGAATTCAGTGTCTGTCCAATAATTCTGGCTAAAGACATGAAAGGCCAGATCAGAGGTTTTTTGCTGATTGTGAATGTGCTGCACTGATCTGACACAAACCTGGAACCACTTAAACAGACGTCCAGATGCCTTAACTTCAGGTGAAAACACCAGCAGATGAAAGCAGAGCGCAAAGGGAACCAGAGCAGTAAAGCAGCAAACGACCCAGTGTAGTGATGAGCAGACCCAGTCCTCATCTGCACCTGGTTTTGTGGACATGTCTGGTCATATCTGAATTCACACAGACACCGATTCTCACAGGAGCAGCACTGCAGAAAAAACTCTAATTAAGGCTCATGCTGGTCATTTTACTTCAGAATTTGAATGAGAGGCAAAGTTCCTCAAAGCTCTTCCTTGTAACATACCATTCACCGTTACTGTGTCTTTGTTAAAAGCTCTGAACTACTCCTGTGATCCATTTGGGTTTCCTGCACTGTGTAAAGCTGAGCTGCAAATGTAGGCCTCTGTAGGTTATATGGAAAGCACTATAAACCATATGTTGGTGTGGATGAATTCAAAATAAGAAGAAGAAACAGAAGAAGTTGCCACTTGTCAGAGGAGAGGCGTGCTAATTTTGCACTTGAATGTGAGAAGTTTAATAGATTTGTTTCAAGTCTTTGTGATGAATGGGGTCACTGACCCTTTGGCCTACAGGTGACATATTAAAAGTCTGACAACACAACACACACGCTGTATTCAGTGGTCTTACTCAGAGGTGTGAAATGGCTCAGAAATGTGAACCTGGTGATAACCATGTATGTTAGATCATCTCAGTCTTAGTTTGCTTCATTTTTTTGGGAGATTTTGTGTGACTGTAAAATATAGCAATACAGTCATACGAGAAAATGAGCAGTACTGGGGGAAAAGTCACATTGGAGTTGCTTATGCTTTGAAGTATTTGGGAAAAAATACTAATCTAGCCAAATGGGGCTAATTATCCTTATAGCTATGAACAGTGTTCATTTAGAGACAACAGTTTGTTATTCTGAGTAACTGTATTATTTTCTGGATAACTCGGCTAGTTTGCTGGAAAGACAGATAATTCAAGTTTGGAAGGGACAGGATGACTTGTCCATTTAACTAGTTAGGTGTGCATGAGTCTCTTTCGTTTTTACCCTGTGGACAGACGTTCGGAGAGCAATTTCCCCAGTTAACCCTTATAAGGTCTTCGGGTCTGTGAGACCCGTTTTCAGTTTTTAGCTTAATTATGATTTCAAACTGAGATTCATTGGCCTTGGCTCATTTTCGGGTGAGGAACATAACTATTTTAATAAAAAAAAAAAAAAAAAAGAGTGGCATTTCTATTTATACATGTGATTTAACATGTGAGGGAATACATTTTTATAAACAAGTTTTGTTTATGTTACTTGCAAATGGAATGAAGTAAACTTGAGAGAATTTGAATTTGAATGAATGATCCGCCAGACCCAAAAACCGAAGACCCCAGCAGGGCAACAATAAGATATTTGCATTGTTGGCATGAGATTCAAACCCATCTAGGTGAAGTAACACAGGCGTCTAGGTGAAGTAACACAAGTGGCCAGCTGGACACCTTGCAGACGGCTGATAGACATAAGTGTTAATGATGATGCGTCTCGACTGACCACTTGTGAACCAATCATGCAAGACACATTTTACAACCATGTGTAAACAGGACCTTAGAAGCAGACCAGCCCCTTCCTGGCAATGGTGTTGTCTAAAGGTCTCTTTCAGCAGGATAATGCGTCAACACTGCTCAGGAATGGTTTGAGGAACATAAAAAAGGGTTTGAGGTGTTGACTTGGCCTCCCAATTCCCCAGATTTCAACGATATTGAACATTTTTGGGATGTGCAGGACTAGTTCACTTCAACAAGGCCACATCTCACAACTGTGGAGAGGTGAGGCACAGCAGCTCAAATAAAATGAGGCTTTTAATGTTATAACGGATCACTGGGACAGCCAGAAATACTGTTTTCTCATTGCTGCAGGTTTTTGTTTCATCAGCTTTATTAATGCGAAACATAAAAGTGGATTGCATATCTGTAAATGTAAATCTGTGGGACACAAGAACATCCAACTGAGACACCTGGTTAGTCAACACACAAAAAAGTATAATTGTTTAGCATCTCATTTGCAAATTGCAACCTTATGTAAAATCAGGATTATACATTTAGTAGTATGTTGTGTAGCCTGATATGCGCAGTTGATAGAAAAGCAGTGTGCAGCCAGCCGGGCAAATAGAAACTTGACTCAAATTATCAGAGGGTAAATGATTGCTGGTGACTGCTGGCATGGCGCTAGCATGGGGCTGGCATGACGCTTGTCCAGGTCTGCAGACTGGGTGTCAAGGTTTCAACTGGACAGTTATGTAATGATTTACGCCAGTGCTGGAATCTGACAATGATACTTAAAACCTGGAACAAACCCCAGTCTCATACCTAAAAATCACTTAACCCAATCTCTCTCTCCCTCTCTCTCTCTCTCTCTCTCTCTGTCTGTCTCTGTCTCTCTCTGTCTCTCACACAGACACACAATGCATACATCCAGTTACACCTTAATACTTAGAAATGAGTAGTTTACTTTTTATCTTTTTATCTTTTTTCCAGAGATTTCTTGGAGCCTAAGTGCCAATAACCCATGCTCCAAAAAGATACCTGGTTTAAGCAGTCATGTTACATAAACAGGATTAATGAACATGGGGAAATAGCTACAGGTGACACTATTCCAATATCAAGTATAGATGTAGATCCAATGCCTGCAGAAAATGCTGGATCAGAAATTGATCCAGTTCTGTAACAAATCGCATAACAGTTTAAGCACAGCATTAGCAAACTGATATTGGTCACGTGACAACAATGTTCACATGTAGCCTAATTTTCTCATAGGAGCAGTATGTTAGAACAGCTAAGGCTTAAACCAATAAGATCATCTTAAGTGAAGAGTTTCTTTAAATAATAGCAAAAAGGCACATTTTTCTTTGCTAGTAGTATTGGTATGAGAAAAGAAAACATCCTGCAAATGTTTTTTTTTTTATTTTATCTTTAAAAAGGATCCAGGCTGTTCAAATGTGCTTTGAGTTAACTGACCTAACAATTTCTGATTGTAATATAATATAACTAAGATCTGGGTGTTGCATTCTGCTAGTATTTGAAGTTCAGTGTAATCCGTGCAGCCCAAAAACATTTTATAAAGTCAATTTCTTTTACAGTGTAGAATTTCACCACCTCTGATAACAGAAACAGTCCTACTAAAATCAACACGAAATCTATTCGTGCATTCATCACACCATCACTATTATTTCCCTCTGATCTTGGGCTGAGGTGCTTTTCCAGCTGGTACTGATAGTGACTGTAAGAAATACAAGCAAGCTCAAGTGGTTTTAGCTTTAACAAAGCAGAACAGTCAGGCGGGTTTATCATTTTATAAGTCACTAAACTAGTCACTAAAACTAGTTTTAACCAGTTTAATAAGAGGGAACTCGTTCAGGCAGAGGCAGAAGAGGCTCATGCAGTGCTGGTTTGCCTCAGTGGTGCCCTGATGTAGAGCTTTAACACAGAGCCACAGCCGTGGCTATCAGTGACGGAAGGGCGTATTAAATTACGCAACTTGGTTATTAGCCAGAATGAACAGAAACAATGACTAATACAGTATACAGTGTATTGCTATCATTTCAGTCATTCATGATGATATGCCGCGCAGCACTATTTCCTTAAATGATTGTGCCGGTGGTGACCATTCCTGTTTAATATATCTACAAAAAGACATTCTGGCTTGAAGTGTATGTTTGAAATCAGGATTACGTAAAATTTCAGTGATTCTGTGTTTCCAGTAAAAAGCATAATGACATGCTATAGCTTGTAAGATCAGTTTGCTTAGGCCACAGTGACCTTTTTAGTTTGGTTTGGTCTTGTTTCCCAGTTCATTTTTCATTCACCTCAGTCACCCCTGCGTGTTTAGCTGTTCTCAGCACCCGAACAGCTTCAGACAGCTTCTACCTGGTGATGGGGTGCCTGAGCCTAATGTAAATGCATACTCTCTTGTTTCTCCTCGCAGGAGTTGCTTAGCGAAGAGTCACTCAGGATGAGTCAGCGTTCAATTGTTCAGCCGCTGGTGAGTGACTTCCTGAGTCATTCTGATGTGGCACGTCTACGTAGAGATCATGTGACCTTTAAAGAGCAGGGAAGTGTGCTGGTGTTTGAGGAGGGAGGAGTGAGGAGAGTCAGGTTTCAGCCTTACTATCAGTACACTAGTAAACAAAGCCACTGTACTGTCCCATGTATATATACTTATACTTAGTGTAAACACATGCATCGAAAGGTTCAGGTGCTTGTGCATTTCCGCCACCATAAACTGGTTCTTGGTTGGTAAAAGGCGTGCTGTTCCTGGACTTATAAACCTGCTGGTGTGGAACCAGCAGATTGTCACCATATAAAGTTTATAGGGGTAACCACTACTTTCCACTTCTTTTGGAAAAATGATTGAAAATCTCTGCAAAACTGTGAATCATCTGTCATCTGTGGAATAAATCTTCACTTTACTGGTATTATGGTTCTCAAGGAATCAAAACAAAACACCACATTTTTAACAAGCAGGCCAGATGGAAGCTAATGTTAGTAATTATGCTGTTGTGCTGTCAGACGGTTATCATTGCTGTCATAGGCAGTGTTAGCATGAGGCATTTAAGACCAGCCAACCGGCACAACCCACAACCTGCAGAACCTCAGTGATGAAAACAGACAGCATCATCTCACTTAGAGCACAGGTTCATCACACTCACACATTGTTTGCCTTACTTTATACACCTCTCTAGCCCAGGAAAGGGATGTTAATCGGTTAATTAGTTGGATCAATTGTGATGGGAGCACTTTAAGTGTGCAGACCAGGCCTGGGAGATGTTGCTATATGCCACTGCCCTTTAGAGCATCTTTTTAATAGTGCAGGAGTTTAGTATGCCATTACACTGACTGACACAAATACATGAAAGATTCTATATTCAGATGGAGCATAACAAATGAGAAAAGTAGAGAAAGTAGGAAAGGCTGCTTGGATTGTTCATGTTATATTCTTTAGAGTTCAAAGAAAGAAATTAAGATATTTTTGTTCTTTATGAGCGTTTGCATGTGACACCATGTCTAAAAGCCCAGTAGAGGTTGTTATTATTATTACATGCTTTTAAATTACAATAACTTTGGCCATATATGACATAGGAACACCAAACAAAGTTCAGCCTGACATCTGACACCTTCAGCATCAACACAAACTGGGGGAACCTGTACATAAGGATTTGTTTGGCTGTGTGATGGCAATTTACCATTTGTTGCTAATGTTCTGGGGTTAAATAATGGATGCAATTATTTAAATGACATAAAGAATGTTTTTTTTATTGCTGACAGCAATGTTAGTATTTAACTTAAGAGACTAACTTAATTTCTGTCATTCTGCAGCCTTGAACAAGGCAAGGTCATGTGTTACCACAGGAACGTTTTTTTGGGAGTTACTAGCTTTCTTTAGAAAGAGCTTTTCTAGAGTTTTTTTTTAACCAAAAGGTTTTTCCCTTCAGCGATGTCCTGAGGAATCCAAAAACTGAAGCGTCTTATTTTTAAAATGATGTTATTACAGCCCGGATATGTTTTTTTCTCTGTGTCGCAGTGACTGATGGCCTGAAGGGTGCTGGTGACAACGTTCTGGCCTTGATGCAGCGCTGGGTAAATGTTGATTTGGTAATGTAGTGTGTCCTAATATGTCCATGACCCTGACGCAGCTGAAAAACAATCCAATCTAGAAGACCTCCCGTTCTCCCGAATGTCTGCTTTAGTGAACACACACACCACTCCATGGTGTTTCGGCCACTGCCCCCTCAGTGGTGCAATCAGGGTATTTGTCGACCTGCCTTGATCACATATCAATGTCAACAGTTTTAGAACTCATGGACTAATGCTATGATATGGGCACGCTTTCAAAATAAATACAACAATTATAACCCCTAAAAGACAGAAAGTGACCTTCTAAAATATCGCAGAAGCATTTTGTAAAGCTGCAGCAGTCACTTTATAGCACACATGGTGAAATGTTTATTGTGCAGAACGTAGTCTATGTGACGCTGTTTGTTAAAGTGACTCTTTTGCATTTGCATGGAGCAGAGAGTGTTTCCAGCTGCAGTTTACCCCACTGCTCTAGGAGCTGATGTGAGTTTTACTAGGGTGGGTTTGTATAACTAAACAAAGGCTCTTTAAGGATTAAAACTCATACATGGCAGAGAACGTCTCTGCATGGTTGGGCCTGATCCAGAGTGGAGCTGTATTTGGTGTCTGACACACACAGCTTTGGTTTTCCCTGAGAGGGTGTTTTATTCCTTTTGATTCGTAGAGCTCAAAGTTGGCCCAGCTGTGGAAGACCAATGCACAGCTGTTGGTTTCATATCCTTAGAAATGTCAGAAACAGACAAAATCCACCCACAAGTAACAGAGACATCCTCTCAATTATATTGGTGACAATAGATTGCACCTAGATGTTCAATAACAATCGACGAGTAGCCTTTCAAAGATTTAGAAACACTTGGAAAAAGATGGACTGGATCGAAATCAGGGGTCACTGCCAAGGGCTCCTGCTTAAATGGAATGGAAATGTGCAGCCACACCTACCATTAATGAATAAGACTGTTGACCCTTAATCTAAATGGTCATCTGTTGAGCAGGAACTGATTCTGTCTTTAAGAAAGAGAGGGTAATATTTGTAATAGGCCTCTAATCACTGCTATGAATGTGCAATGATTAGATGTTGATTTTTATCGTGGGAAACCAATCAGTGCGGAGAGGGCACATTTTTACAGCTTTTTAAAACTAGAGTAGAAGAGGTTTAATCAAGTACTTGGGAAGGCCCAGAGAAGAAATAAAGAACAATGCTGTGCATTGGATACAAAGCCATCACATGATGGCATTTCTGAAGTGATTAAGGAGTAAATTGGAGGGAATTTCCATTTCAAATTCACAATGGAATACGGCCATCGGGTTCAGAAATTCAGGGGCATTATTAAAGCCTTATTAGTCTGCAGCCTGCAATTATGACTCTATACTAGACTTACATAAGGGCTACTTTAGGGTAAATGAAAAAGTTTCTAATCTTTGTTTATTTAAGGATGGACCATTAAGACATTGCCTCTGTTTTCCAAGACCTGCATGTTGCAACAATTTTGTAAATTTGAGTCACAGTCACAACATGGCCCAGTGTCAGACCCTCAGCACACTGAGCGAAGGCCAATGTCCCAAGGAGCGCAGGCACAACCTGTTCAAGTGGCTGGTGGTCATAGTCCAGTGCCAAATGCTCTTCCAATATGGGGAGCTAATACAAGCTAATACAAGAGCCACAACTTACGCATTTTTTGCATTCTCACATGCGTTACTGTGCTTAATGAACTTTCCATCTCACTCACTCACATAGTCTACACATTATGCTGCCATATAGGTGCACTTTGTAAACTACTATGAATGGTCAGGTACTCTACCTGCTATACCTGTTAAACTGTATATTTACAGCTGCTGACTCTAGCCCACCCTGTAGCTGCACGTTTGAAAGTGACGTTTGGAGAAGATGTAATACATATTTGACTTGGTATGTTTTAGCTTCACTGTTCAGTATAGAGCCCTGGTACAGAACTGCCACCCCTGTTTTCTATTCATAACATCTGACTGGAACCTGGTGAGACTGCAGCTTGAACTCACTGTAACTGAAGTATGTAGAATCATTACTGGAGAACTCAAAAATGTTCTTTTTGAATTCTCTAGTAATATAAGTAAATGTAAAGCATTTATATTGCTTATGATTTTTGAATATTTCTGTTGTTTAACACATTGTGAAAGGCATCTGTTGAGTTTAAGTATAGGAAAATAAAAATAAATGTAACAATGTCATGCTATGCTTTCAACTGAATAAGACTCTCACTCTTCACCTTGAAAAAATCTAAATACTCTTTTTGACACAAAAAAACAAAAGTGTGTTTATCTTCCACACAAAACTAGTTGAATATACGTCAACTTGTACTTACGACTTCCAAAGCTGTGATTAAGAACTTGCAAAGATGACTGGAAGGCAGAGTTGGGCCTTTCAGTTCTGTCTAGCACTTGAGGACCTACCTGAAAGGGAACACTAACACTACCTCGACTATCTGACTAGACTGCATGGAGACAAAATTGGACAAAACTGGTCCCAACTGGACAACTTTCAATTGATCATTTAAAAAAGTCATCCATTTTCATTTTTTCCAATGAAAATACAGAATTACTGCTACAATGCAAAAAGTATTATTAATAATATAAATGACTTGTTTTGTATTTCACAGAAATCAGTTGACATTTCCTGAAGACCCTGATGGTTCCTTACTGCCTACTGACATACAAAGTACACACACAAAATAAGGGAAATTAACAACGTGGCCTGCAAGAGAAGGAACAAGGTAGGTGTTGCTAGCTGGCACTACAGGGAAGGAGACTACGTTTAGTAGTAGTCACTGTTTGGATAAGACTGGAATGACCAATCAGACTAGTTTTGAAGTACGATGGCTGGTGATTTGCATATTACTCTGAAGATAAGCAAGCGGAGAACATTTAACATAGAGTCGCTTCTACAGAGAGGAGAGATCTTTGAGCAGAGCGGGGGGAGAGGAATGTAAGAGAAAGTGATGGCTAAAACCGGCTGAGAACCAGCTCAGGTCGGGGTCAGTACAGTATCAGCTGAGCTGGTGTTCTGAGGGATTGTGTTTTCGCACACGGCTTGTTTATGGAAGAGCAAGAATTTTGTGAGGCTTTCTCTGAGACGGGCCTCTGGAGGCTCTCAGCAGGCACCGAGCAGTGGGGCAGTGAGAGACTAGGTCAGTGTATTACAGTACGCAGCAGGAGATCAGCATGGCGGAGGCCACAGCGCTCGGCCTGTCTGCTCTAACGCTGGGCTGAGGCTTCTGACACGTTGTTGTTAACTGTGAGGTTGGTGTGGGCGTCGTGGAGAGCGTGTAGAAAGGGGAACGGAGAAAGCAAGAGAGGTGGAAGCCATGTGTTGGCGTACAGCTGGGCCCGGGCTCCGTCAGGGCCGCACGTCTTCCCCCGGAAAGAGGACAGAGAGCACACACCTGACTATGTGACCCTGATGTGTGTGAAAATACACTGTAAACTAGTCTGATCCGCAATCCCTGACCAACATGTTTCGCCATCAGTTTCATGTAACATCAACAGGCTCTTCATTGTCCAGCTGTAACAGAATATGCAGCGTATGTGTTCCTAGTAATATAATAGTACGCACTCGTTTGGACGATAATTCCCAGCCATTAGCATAAGTTAAAAAAAAATGACATTTAACTTTGTGCAGCATGTGAAGGGAAAGCAGGATCAAAGAGGTTCTGCGAGCTCACTGAGCGCTTTCTTTAATGATAGGTGGGGGTGTCCAGGGGTTGGGTGGAACATGATATTTTTATTAACTCGATTTATCCCCACCCACTGGTACATGATGACAAAATCCAAAGTCAGAGAATGCTTTAGAAGTGGAAAAAGTCCCCAAACATTGACAGAAATGTACAGGACAAAGTTTGATAAGACAATACGCATTTCTCTCTTTCACTCTCTTGCTCGCTCACTCGCTCTCACATACTTGCACACATTGTTCTTGCAGAAATATCATCATGGCCTCATTTTCACATACCGCAGAGTGAGAATGCTTCCTCTCTATCTCCTCCCTGTTTGTTTTGACGTCAGCAGTTGTAACTTTTCACTGACGCTCCAGCATGTGGATATGTGTTCTTAACGAGACACTCTTCCACGAGGAAGTTTGATACTCACACAAAACAAGCCAGTCAAATCATGAACTGAAACTAAGCAAGGTCAAAATGGGAAGGTCATTCCTGGATAGTTGCAAAAAGCTAATCTTTCCTGTGCATGTGCATCCAACTGCCTGCTTCATTAAGACTGTGGGATGAAGATAGCGGTGCAAAAAGAGAGTAGCAGTGGTGGTGGTGGTGCAATTTAAGTTCAAAACTAGAATGTATTGCTCAAACCTCTTTCAAACTAAGAATATTTAATCTTGACTTTTGAAGTTTTCCTTTTTTTCTGTTCCTAGTCATGTTTTCACACCTTTATTTGTGGGGCAGTTATAACCTGAAATACCTGAAACAGCATTCATGCATCACAAAACAGTGACAAGAATGCTGGAATGTACTGTTCCACTCCACCTATTTCTACTGCGATACCCATAATAAACGTTTACATTTTTCTGGTTTTCGCCAGTTAAAGCATTAACCTTACAGACTTTCCCTTTGTCTTATTGACAGTTCTGTTCAAATAAAACACCCCCTGTTCCTTTGTTGCTACACAATCAAGCACGGCCACAGTACAAAGCGTGAGTGAGACAACCTGATACCAAAAACAAAGTCAAAAACAGAGCATAAATGAAATATCCTGAATCAATGGAGGAGCCTGCGAGGTGCAGTTGATCCTGCGAGGTGCAGTTGATCTTTGTGACACAAATGTATGGTAGATCTGTACAATGGAGCCAGATATTCATGAGAGAATTAACAGTTGAGTCACACTCACAACCATTAACACAAATCCCTGAGATTCTACCTGCAGCCACTACAGAGTGATGGATGAAGAACCTCCTATGCAAGGTCTTGTAGCACAAAGTTAAGTTTCCCTTCATTATGTGCCTCTATATAAGCATTTAAAAAGGTTTTGTAAAGCAAGGTGACTGGTTAATGGGGCATAGCCCCACTAAATAATCATGTTGCAAACATTCACTCAATTGCATGATTAATGTTTTAAATGCTTTAATTGTCTTCTCTGCGGAGTGTGTTGGAGCAATAGCAATATCTATTTCACTGAAAACTGAATACAGATGGAAAATTCTAAATAAAATTATTTGAACATTTTTTTTTTTACATTGTTTGAAAATGCCTGCTGCCTTTTACTTTGATTTAATATTTTACTTTGATTTAATGTATTGGGAGTCTTGTCTGGGCAAGACTTCCAACTCTACATTTACCTATGTGTGTTACATGGTTAAACTGTAAGATATTCTGGAAAGGAGTGTCTGGAAAATGCATAAATGTGCATGACTGGACCAACAGGAATGCTCCAAAATGCCTGGAATAGATAGAATGTGTTTCCTTCTCTAAAAACCGGTTTTGTTATGACAGTGACAAAGTGTATATTTAGGTCTAATAACAGTGAGAGGAAGAGATTATGATGTGCTGTAGATGTACATGGAAGGAGAGCCAGGGGAAGAGGATCATCCTGGGATGCATGCAGGACTTATGTAACCGACTGTTCATCCACAGACATGCCACGCTGGGGAGTGTGACTGAGGCCACATACACCCACTAGAATGCGTACAAATACAGCTCTGTTCTATCACAGCTACATAAATCTCACCTGGCAGCATTTCAGTGTTACACCCCACATCAGGAATAGGTTGTGTCTGTGCTGGAGGTAGATTGGGCAGTGTCACACATGGTGTGTGTGTGTGTGTGTGTGTGTGTGTGTGTGTGAGTAGAGTGGTTGGCAGTGCAGTGTGTGTGGACTTGAGGTCAGGGAGAGCAGATCACCAGTGTGTGAGGAGATCGGGCGGCATGGCAGGCTGGTGAGATTTTCTGCTGCTGGGTAAACGTGTGTGTGAAGCTTCCACCACTTTGTGTGTGAGTGGCTTTCACTGCAGCCCTCGACTGCTCCTCCGCCCAAAGAGTCATGTGCACTTTACTTCTACCACCATTCATTAGCTGTATCTGAACACCAGCCTGACGCCTTACATCACACACACACACACACGCACGCACGCACGCACACAGACACACACACACACGCACGCACGCACGCACGCACACACACACACGCACGCACGCACACGCACGCACACAGACACTCACTCACACACACACACACACACACTTACTGGCAGCCTCAATCCTCATTTGAACTTTGAGATCTGGCTAAACTAAAAAACAAAATCAAAAACCTACAACTAATGTAGCATAGAGGTTCATTTACTGAGTTTTCTAAATCCCAAATGTTGTCCATTACAGTTTTTTACAATCGCTATGACAGTTTTTTTTAAACATTTAACAAGTTTCCTAAACTCTTAACACGGTTAGCACAACATCCGTCTTTGTAGGCAATACAATTAACACATTTCTTGTTGCTTTGATACAAAATGCATACAGTTAACACCAGTTTAAAACGCTTGAACGCTTCTTTCACACACAAGCTCAACCAAGACCAAAAGAATGTCATTTTACAGTCAAATTTACAAATACTTTCACACTGTGTGTCAGAACAGATAACATGTTCTAAACATAACCTATATAGGCTAAAGTCAAAGTGAACAGCTGTTCATATTGTGAATTGAAACACAATTATAT
>JBBJLR010000133.1:18032568-18047614 GCA_037577145.1 Brachypetersius gabonensis | reverse complement strand
CTGAATTCTGCACATCACCTGACTCCTCTGATGCCCCTCACACCTTTAATCCTTCACACAGTTTAACACACAACACAATATCTATACACAACATATAGACCCCCGTACAGTTTGTGTTTGTGTGTGTGCGCTGAACTTTCTTTATGTATAGCACCCAGTCACTGACAGAGATCCATGTGTGACTGGGTGTCACTTCCTGTCCTTGTGCGACGTGTTTGTCTTTCAGTCTGATGGCAATTCTCCTCAGAGCAGTCGAGGCTTAGGAGCAGCCTCATATATAGGAAGGGCTTTCTCAAATGCGCCTATAGACCGAAAGCATGACTTTTAGTGTCATTGCAATTCACCTTCTAAGTCCTGTACTGTTATCAACCACTCTACCAAGTGTCCAAAAGTCCCAAAGAGACAATTCTGCAGTGAGCTACACGGAAAAATGGTGCTGCATTGAATGTGCTTGACACAAACGTGTATATCATTCACTTGTTGATAAAAAATTGGGGAAAAAAAATCAATAAATCAGCTTGTATATAATATATATGGAAGCAAGCAAGTTCAGTGCATGACATGAAAAGGGCACCTATTTATAGCTCCAGAGTGGCCCTCTGTCAGAGATGGGGACTCGAGTCTGACTCGGACTCGGACTCGGGTGCTGCGACTCATGAGTCATAACTCGTAAACCATGTTCGTTTCATGGAATTATTTATTTAGATCTCGCACTCTTTCCAACGACCCGAAACCCGTTTACCACGCCCCGGTGTCCCATTACTTCTGTCCAAGGTTTTGTCCGGTTTTCAGTTTATAACGGTTTTCGAGGGGTCGTTAGAAAGGGGTCACTGAGCCCCATCTAACTGCGGAGTTTCACATTTAGAGTGGAGATATATTTTTCATATTTACTATTTAGATTTAAGGCAAATCCTCCATGTTGGTGAGGTCATTTCACAGCACACAGCCCCGCCCCCTGCTTAGCAACAGCCATTTGTAATCACGGGGCGTGGCCAATTAGTATATCTTCTAAACGTTCAGAGCTCAACGTTTACAGCTCAAACATCCCACATTTAGAGTCGGCTTTTGTAAATGTTACCACTCAAAGACTTGACTTGGACTCGACTCGAGCACAAAGACTTGAGACTTGACTTGACATTGCCTCTCAAAGACTTGAGACTTGACTTGGACTCGAGCACAAAGACTTGAGACTTGACTTGGACTTGGTAAAAATGACTTGTGAACATCTCTGCCCTCTGCTAAGGTCCCTTGCTGACAGTCTGTAATCAGTTTGTTCATTTTGCCTCACAATGTCACTCTGAGAGGGTTGATAGTTCCATTGATCAGAACTGACATTTCTACCACATGGACAGAAAGACCACATTGGGCCAAAGACGCAAAGTCCATGTGAAGAGAAACCATCGGTGAGACATAGCCCAAGTCTTTTGGCCATAATCCGCTCCCACGACTTTAAGACCGGGCATATTTCTTTTTCCTCGTATTTAACACAGTTTGGTGGAAGATTGAGTTAAAGCGCACCGGTAAATACTCAGAAAGACGGCGGGTGCATGTTTAATTTGCTGTTATTAGAGTGTAATAATGTACAGGATCCGGGGCTGTGTGGGCTTCCCATGGCTCAGGTCATAGCTGCAGTTTGCAGGACTCCAGGCTGCTGTTTGTTTAATACAGGGGGGGGATAGAAAAAAGGTTATATAATGTCAGGCATGGGTCCAGGGGAAGATGAGATGCCCTGGGCCTGGCACAGCAGGAGACTGGGTGGAGATTCACACTCTCACAGACCTTTGAACTGGGAGAATTATTAGATACGCACAGTTTCGTCCTTTTTATTTTCTTTTTCATGTTCAGTACGATCTAATCAGATTTCACTCTATTGCATCTTTGAAATTCTAAACCCTATCAAGGCAAAAGAAATTAGGAAAAGGGACATTAAATATTGTTTTAATGGCTATTTGGGCCACAGGCTTGAAAGAAAATCGAACCTGTGTCACTTCAGTGGGTTACAATGTGTCTCACTCGGTCTGCATGGCCTTGGCAAAGCTGTTTGAACTCTTGCAAAAAGGCTAACATGGCAGTGGTGTCAATATTTAAAGCTGTACCACCAATAATCATCGTAGGAACCACGAAACTGTACTGAGTTCAAAATAAACAGATGAACATTTACAGAACTGAAGCTTAGAACTGAACTGAAAACCACTTCCTCTGTCTTCATTCTGGTTAAGCTGTACACAGCATGGCAAGTGCGGTGTCATTCACACACACACACACACACACATACATACACATACATACACAGGGTAACCCCAAACACAATCCCTGACTACACACTTTTAGTACATGGAATATCTGATAACTCCACCCATTTGATTCAGTTTGGGTGAATGGACGTTTTTGATTCAGTTTGGGTTTTGGTGTTAACCTTTGGAAATGCTAATGTATGGTTCCTCAAACTACAAAACACAGGTTCCAACTCTCTGTACATTTTCATGCAGCACAACCCCCCCCCCCCCCTCTCTGAGATGTTTTTTATAATTGCATTTCAACAGGATTCAAAGCAGTGTGAGTTCAGTTATTTTAGAGGGCACCATGTTCTGGATCAGCACTGCAGAGACACTTCATTTACTTACACTGTATTCCGCAACCACACAACGCACAGCTAATTCATCCTAGATTCTGTGATGGTTATAGCCTTTATTCTCTGAAAGTGTTCCTTGGTTTTTGGGGAAATACACCAAGCACACCCAATCCACACCACCAGAGATATTACTTTCACATGATATTAAAATTATGAAGAAATAGCTTAACACCTACGCCTATACTCCAAACTTATAATTAATTTCTTATTTATAGTTCTTATTATGCAGTATGGACTTTAAATTACTCAGTAGAGTGGACCTCGTGTAGACTTTATGTAGAGGAAAAGTGTGGAACCATCCAAAGTTAGAAATTCATGAAAGGCTCGATAATTAGATGATGGGTTGAATGTTGAGTGTGGGACTCTCTCCATGTTTCATATCCCTTCTATAGTTAACCCTATTAGATGTGCTTTGAAAGGCCTGCAGTACTCTCCATTCCAAGTCTTTCAAATCATTTGTAAACACTCTTTCTTGAACATGGCAGCAGCTCATCCTCCATTCGGCAGCTGTTGTGATTTCAAACACTGCCTCTCAGGAGCTGCAGCGTAAAATTCACTTTCTTCTGCACACAGTTTCTCGTTACATACAGACATTTTCAAGGAAATAGTGAATGTACTTTATTTAAATGATAGCTGTCTTTCAGAGATAGCCCTGAAAGACTGCTATCATGTTGCGTGACTCTTCAGTCAAGTGGTACCAAAAACGCTTGAAATTACTTCCATGTGCCAGGCTTTCACGGTTCTTGTGTGTACTACATGGCTAGAATTTGTAGAGGCTTAAAGTGATCTCATCTGAAGTCTGTTTACACTTGAGTTTACCAACATGTTTAGATGTTTCAGACGTATAACTTTATAAGGGAACTACATCCATACGTGTTATAGCAAACCTTTCATTTTAATTATGTGTGAGCATTTCACCAAGTGTGGGATTTGCTGTTCCTGGGTTTACAGAGCTTATAAAATGACCTCTCCAGCAGGCCTGCTTCCAGGACAAAATAGCTTGAGGGGCCATCTGAAATAAATGGGTAAACACCAGCAGAGTGCCTGCTTTAGTTGTTTATTTGAAGATGTTACCGCTATACTGTGGAGGAGCTGTGCCTCTTCTTTGGGATATTGTGAGAGTAGGCCTCCTTCTGAACATCCACAGAGGATCTTAACTGCAGCACAGAACAACTTTTGCACAGATAATATGCATTTCAGGCTAAAGCAGATGTATGAGCACGATGACGAGTGAAAGGTCTTCATGTCACGTACTTCTACACCCTAAGAAAATGCCTAACCGAGTGTGCAAAAATTCAAACTGTGGGTACAGAGCACCACTGCAAAATGTTTTCCTCTCTCTAGTGAACATAATAGAAGTCGTGAATGGTTCTGGAGTATAGCGGCATGTATTTTTCCAGTGGAACTTGCTGGCATTGTGGCACATTTAGTTTCACAAAACCTCACATTTATCTACTTCAGTCACAGCAGAAGTCATCTCTAATTTTAGTGTGAAGGCATAGATGGACAATATGAACTGTCCCATGTGCTGCAGTATTTATACCAGGATCCCAGAACAAAGTTACAAGTACACTGGTGTTTATTTGGTATTGCAGCCAAGCTTTTCCTTATTTGTTCTCAAATAGGAGAACAGCTCAAACACTTAAAAAAGGGCTACAGAAAAGTGCTTCACAAACATCTGTGGGTGTGCCTTGTTAAAATATTAAACACCAGATCATCGAAACAGCTTTTGTCACTGGAAACTTAGCATGTACTCATGTGCGTCACGTCTTCATCAGTCCCGATTTATCAGCGCAGCAGGCTAAATGGTCCTGTGGAGGACTTGGAGGTTCATTCTGTTTCTTTCACACACTGTCGAGGCAGAAAAAAAATGTGTTTGTTGATCCTGGTGTACGTATGGAGTCGGTGTGCAGCTCGGGGCCCCTGGCCTAGTTCAATAGGTCAGACATTTTCTCCCAGCTCCTCTATTGTCCCCTGAGCCACGCTGCCCTGCCTGGCCTGTGAACTGAGGCAGGGCATGAAAGGCCGCAGTAGCCCTTAAGCCTTAGGTAATACGGGCCCGGGCGGAGTCCCCCTGTGTGCGCCACCACTTCCAGCGGGTGGATTTGGGCTTAGGCAGCGAGTGAGGATGGCCCTCTGTCTGGAGGTGCTCACGCGAATGATACGTTTAAAGGGAAGGAAAAACAGGTCAAATGCAACCCCGCTGACTCCAAACGGTCCCCTTCTCCTTGTCCTACATCATGATGGGCCTCACTCTTGCACATACAACCCCATTTAAACACACACATCAGAATTGGTTCACACACTCTTTTCACTGGAGCTCCAGTGTTGTGATTCTGTGCCGCACAGTTTTGTGTCCAGAAGGTGATGATATGACTGGAAAAGCAGGTGTAGAGAAAGGACGGAACTGTGCTGTGAAAGCAGACTGTGTTGCAGAGGCAGGGCAAACCAGTCTGCAGCATTTAAATACCTGAGCAAATGGCATCAGCACTGAGGGGTTGGCAGCATTTATGGACTTTGGTGGGTTTTACAGCCAGGAAAATGTGAGGCGTGCTTGCCCAACGTACACAGGTTCCAAATACAGAAAGTATTTCGCTTTTTTTTAACTGGAAATCTTTTGCTAAATTTCTGGCAGTAGTGTCCATTCACTTATTAATGACATGTTATGTCTGATGGTAGGGATGACTGGGAAGGGTTTGGTCTGGATGTCTGTTCATTCCATCAGCTGAGCTGTAGATTCTGCTTGTGTTGTGTGAAATCATGTGTGAAGTCGGGTGCAGCATTCCGGGAAAACGTGTCCCTCTTCCCAAATTAACGTTTACAAACATGACAGCAATGATTGGGTGGATAATCATATCCAGTTGTAACAGAGCTTTATTAACGTTTGACTGCCACAGACATTTTTGCTGGTGCAAAAAAAGGATAAGTAATGATATAATAATACGTAAAAGGGCATTTGGCCCTTATCCGGACCGACTTACAATCAATAGTTGCAGGGATAGCCTCCCTGGAGCAACTGCGGGTTAAGTGTTTTGCTCAGGGACACAATAGTAGAAGGTGGGGGTTGGAACCTTCAACTTTGTGCTTACCTACTAGGCTACAAAATGACTATTGAGGTCTCACTTTGAGCGAGTGTGGCATAAACACACTGGATTTCTGTTCCGGTAAAAAAAAAAGAAATCAGTATTTTAATGAAATCGTTCCCCAGTCTACGACTCTGTTTGTATACAAAGCACGTCATGGTGGGGTGGGTGGAGTCTGAAACCACGCCCAGGGCTCCGGCAGCTGATGCAACAGCTACTCTGAATATAAACCGGGAGAGGAACCGGTCTTCACACCTCCGACTGCAGCGCCACCAAACCTCTCCATCTACACTCATTTTACAGTACAGTACAGTACAGTATCTGCTATTTAGTCTTTATTTGTCTCTTTTTTTTTTTCAAAAACTGTGCGTATTCGAGGCGTACGTGTGGAGGAATAAAGTCGGTTGATTTTTTTTCATTGATTTCTGGAACTTTCTAAATAAAAGGAAGCGTCTGAAACCACGCCGCCGCCACCAGGACCTTTTTTTTGGTTTTTAAAAGCCGTTTTAAAGGTAAGCTTTTTTTTATGTCTTTATTAATCTTCCGCGTGCTGTACGAAAACACGACAACGAGATAAAATAAGATAAAAACCATCTGTTTTGTCCTTTTCTGTCGTTATATTACGACAAGATGAGCTAACGGATAACAGGCTAATTGTTTTAAAGGGTCTTACTCATCACTCACATTCCAGACATTTTTAGCCCACATGGACACTGACTATTAAAAGTATGAGCTTAATGGAGAAAAGTATGACCAGAATGGACAGAAAATGGGACATTTTATTGAATGTGTGGGCGATTTGAATCTGTTCTCCTCAACGTCCTGTCCTTCAAGCCAAACAGCCTCATCACAGCTGCAGCTCCGGGAAATAAATAAATTATTCAATCCGAGTGTTGTGCCGCAGTCTCGTGACTCCCGTTTTCTTTAGGTCTAAAAAAATATTAGATATGAAAATCTTCAGGAGTAAGAGTTTTAACTCTCATTCATAGTTTAAGCGGGATGATGAAACGGCTGTGGTGTTCGTCTGGGCGGGGACAGTCTTGATTCTTTGATTCTGTTGAGAAAAAAAACGAGTCTCACACGTGACTGTTTCCTGTAACGTCCACATACCAAATATAAAATGTTTATTAGTATCATTATATTTATATTTTGTATCCCATGTGTTTTTTCACCTGACATCTCAATTCGTGATTTTAGATCTCTAAATTCATCACAGCCACTGATTAAAGGTTTCAGTGCACATTTGGTGTTGCATGTAATTGTGTGTGTGTTAGTATAAATGTGATTTCTCTGATGTCCTGAGCTTTGTGTGTGTGTTGGGTCAGGTTTGTCTGTTGCCGGCTTGGAATTTTCCACTGCCCTGCTTGCGTATCCCCCTTCCCCCCTCCCGAACAGGCGCGGCAGGTCACGTGGTTTGATTCTTGAAGCAGGCTGTGTATCGATCCCTCAGCTTCCCCCCCCCCACAACCCATTGAGGATAGAAATTACTGATTGTGTATGATGTTGGTAATAAAAGGAGCGATTGTTGTTAATGTGTGTGTTTTATAATGACTTTTCAGCATGAGCAAATCCCCTGGCAAACCAAAGATGAGTCGTTTCAACATTTCACCAGATGAAGACAGCAGCTGCAGTTCCAATAGCAATGACTACCAGGTTTACCAGGATTGCACCAAGAAAGTCCCCATTAACAGGTACGCAAAGCAAAGAAACGAGTGTCAGGCGGAGACGCTGCTGCTTTTGCGATCCGGTCATTACAAAACATGCAGTAGCATGCAATAAAGAGTGATGTTTTTATGATTACAGTCAATATACCGATGGGGATGCCGAGAGTCAGAACTTCCTACCTAATTATCTGGGAAAGAAGAAATATGAAGCAGAATATGTAAGTGTTTCATCTCATAAGACTGACTGCAAGTTCCTCATGCCTCAGAGTTGAATTTTAATCTTTTTTTCCCCCCCTTTCTGTCAGCACCCTGGCTCTGCCTCATTTGGGATGTCTGTCTTTAACCTGGGCAATGCCATCATGGGCAGTGGAATCCTTGGCCTGTCGTATGCCATGGCCAACACTGGCATCGCCCTGTTCGTGTAAGTACGCTTTTTATGATTGATAGGGGGGGGTGTGCTGGCTGACTTTAGGCAATGTTCTTTCATAGCTAGACTCATGTGTCTGGAATAAGATCGAGGTTCACATTAGAACAGCTTGTTTCAATACCGAATTTGGGGCACAGATCCCACCAATAACTGAAGGCTTTAAAGCTTTACTTATGAGATCAGCCTGTCCGTGGCATGTTTGTAGGCTTTGGATATTTGCCTCTTTTTTTTTTTTTTTCTTTTGGCATTTGGGGTATCATATTTGAAATTTCTCCTCACGCTACATTCATTACCATCGGATGTTAATTAGGGCTATTAATGAATGCTGCAGCTTGTCCCAGTTTCGCGACTGAGTTCAGCTGGTATGTGAGCAGCTAATCTGCTTTAGTTGGAAGAGTGTGGGGCACTCCTGGAGCATAGCCGCACTTAATGTGTGTTTACAAACAGTCGTAGTTGTGTGCAGATGCGTGTGCGTAGTGAGGCAGGGAGAGTGTGTTCAGGCCTCACACGCAGAGTCACTCGCAGGGAGGCCAAGCCTCTTAGCGACCGCGCTAATACCCCTGCAGACAAGCCAAGGCTTCCGCCGGTTATATAAAGGGCGTGGGTGTGCTGTGGGCCATTTGACGTACAGGCACATCTTGACTGCATTAACTAAACAAGGCACGTCAGATGGGCAAGTCTGAAATGGACTGTAGGTAGTTGACATTTTCTAGAAATGCAGTCTATATAAGTAGAGAATAAGTTGATGTGGAATTTTATACACTTATTTTCCCACTAAATTGAATACAGAATAAGTGTCTATCTGTTATAAATGTGGTATATTTGCAATGCATACCAGTCTGTGGTCTGTTGTGAGGGTCACAACGGTACTTGGGTTAGACAAGAGCTGGAGAACAGATTAGACTCTGAAGCTTATTCCACATATAATCTCTAATCAAATATGTGAGTGTGTGTCTGTGTATATTTAAAATATGACAACAGTGAGAGAATAGACAATAATCTAGTTGTAATAGAGCTTTATTAACGTCTGACTGCCTCAGACATTTTTTCTGGTGCAGAGAAGGATTGGGACTATTGAGCTCTCACCTTTTCGCCTCTTGTCTACTGCGAGTGTCGCATAACCACACTGCATCACACACACACACACACGCATCAAACACTCTTAACAGCATTTGCCAACTCCTCAAGCTTACCGGAAATGGTGCAATGTTTGAATTTAAGCCCATTCAGAGAATTCTGCTGCTGCTTTTGGCAATAGAGAGTGACTGTCCTTGGCAAAGAATAACTGTTGTAATAGGAGTGATACAGCAAGGTGAGCTTAATAATTTACACTGCGATTCTCTCTTCTCTCCACTAGCATTCTGTTGGTAGCCGTGTCCATATTCTCCCTCTACTCTGTGCATCTGCTCCTTAAGACTGCAAATGAAGGAGGTCAGGAACAAATTCATGACTTATTTTTAATTTTTCTTTGATTTTATGTATTGTAACCCACAAGACTGTAATCGGTATTAACGGTTTATCACTCTCTGCTCACAGGCTCTTTGGTCTACGAGCAGTTGGGCTACAAAGCTTTCGGCATGCCAGGCAAGCTGGCAGCATCCTGCTCCATCACTATGCAGAACATTGGAGGTAAGTAATTTTTCCGCTCTGTCTGCTTTTGTCTAATAGCATTTAACCTGAATTAAATATATCATAGTGAATTAACTATTTAAATAAATATATCTAATTTTAAATAAATATCAGACTTTTTCAAATGCTTTGTCAGTTATAAAGCATGGTTTTGTTCTGTTCTATTTTTTTCTACTCCAGCTATGTCCAGCTACCTCTACATTGTGAAGTACGAGTTACCGATTGTCATCAAAGCATTCCTTGAAAACAGTGATGGGTAAGATGTTTTTGGTTTTTTTTTCACCAATTCCTGATTGCAAGAGAAAGTCTCTTTTAATAAAAATCTGCAGGTCTTACTTCAATAATGTGTGCCTTTGGTACAGTCCAGTGAGGAATTTAACACACACTTGTGTAATCAACGTTTTCCCCCCAGTGTTTTTTCGGTTGAAGTGTTCTATTGTAGTGCGTGCAGGCAGGGAGAAGACGTATTTCAAGTGCCCAGTCAAAGAGGTCTTTTTTAGAAAGCTTTGTGCCGCACAGCGCTGCAGCTTGCGATGACCTAATGCATGAAAGCAATCTCATGAAACATTCAGAACTCAAGATTCTCAGTTAATTCGATTCTGCCTGCCGATGCATCCCTCTCTCAGATTCAGGATTAGACGTGGTTTGTTATTACAAGGGGTTGTATTATTTAATTCTTGTCATTGTGAGAAGTTTTACATTTTAAAACTCATAATATTTTCTTTTTTTTCTTTCAGGCAATGGTACACCAATGGAGACTACCTCGTGATGATTGTGTCTCTTGCCATTATTTTACCACTCTCGCTGCTAAAAAATCTGGGTATGTTTTTTTGTTTTGTTGTGTGTTTTTTTTTTTTTTTTTAGCACAGCAAGGAATTTTCAAATGAAGCACTGTGCTGGTTTAAACATCAAATAAAAATTAATGGTTTCTCAATCCACAGGCTACCTCGGCTATACAAGTGGATTGTCATTACTGTGCATGGTGTTCTTCCTGATAGTGGTAAGCAGATGTTTGTTCTCCTAAATTTTTTCATTTTCTCATTCTTTCCAAAAATCTTAAAGGGCATTAAGTAGATACATTGGACAAAAGAACTATTGAAACCTCGCTGCTCCTTTAAATAAGGATAGAGCGTAGACAGACGGCTCATTTACATCTGTTTCAGCTGAGAGTACGAATATTAATGTGTTCTGAGTTTTCAAAGATGAAAGTGGGATAGTCATAGTCCTTACAATGCAGCTATTGTTAATTAAACGAAGAGCCTTCAGTCCCTGAATAGCTTGTTTTTGTTCTTCAGGTGATCTACAAGACATTTCAGATCCCGTGCCCTCTGTCAATGGACATCATCAACATGACCATGAACAATATGACCGAACAAGTCAATAGCTCAATCTGCACACCTAAATACTTCGTCTTCAATTCACAGGTACAGATACATGGAATGTTGCAGGAAGAAAGTTGTTTAAGTTTTATGTGCATTGATGAGTCTGCTCGTGTGAATTTGTTGTTAATGTTTTTTTTGTTTTTTTACACTTCCTCCAGACTGTATATGCTGTTCCCATTCTCACCTTTGCGTTTGTGTGCCACCCGGCCATTTTGCCCATGTATGATGAGCTCAAAGAGTAAGTCCACTTAGACACTCTTAAATAAAAATGCATTCATATGCAGAGATGTAAAAGTACTGTAATGGATAAAACCATGACTTCTTATTTACATTACCATTGCTAAGTATCTGCTCTCTTTCTCCACAGTCGTTCTCGGAAGAAGATGCAGAATGTGGCCAATGTGTCATTTTTTGCTATGTTTGTCATGTATCTGCTGGCTGCTCTGTTTGGCTACCTGACCTTTAACGGTGAGCTTCACAAAACCTTCTTTCACTTGTAAAAAAAAACACATTCAAAGAAAAACTCCTGCTGTAGACTGTTAGAAAGACTGTAAAGCCTGACAGATTCTACCACTTCAGCAGATAAAAAGGTGGTGTGTGAGGTAGTGAAACATCCCTCTGTTGGGTTTTGCTTCAACAAGCTTGTCTTATTTAAGGCTTGAGAAAGAAAAAGGTGTTCACAGCTGTCCCCCTGTGCTGTTTGTCATGGCAGGAACATAACATCACATGTTTGCAGATGTTCTTGTCTTGCTTGGGAGAGTGGAAATATTGTGCAAGCCGTTTTTTTTTTTTTCTGCCTCCTGTGCAGTAAAGAACAGAGTTTGACAAGACTAGAGTGGGGTTGTCCTCGACAATAAGCAAGTCCATTTTGATCTCAAAGGTAATCTAATGACAAAATGTGTTTGTGCTTTACAGATGCCGTTGAATCTGAGCTTCTGCACACATATTCCAAGGTGTATAAGTTTGATGTCGTGCTGCTGATTGTGCGCCTGGCTGTTCTGGCTGCTGTCACTCTTACTGTCCCTGTGGTCCTCTTCCCTGTGAGTATAACTGCCAGATAATGCACAAAACCCACTTTTAGACATAATTCATGCAGATGCATGTTGCTAGTTAGCCTCAGCAGAAAGAGAGAACATAATTCTCAGTTATATAACAGTTAAAACTAAAGGCATTGACAGCTGTTCGCACTATGCAAATGCGTGTCTGTTATGACTCACAAAATGTAAAAACTAAGTCATGTCCTTTGGTGTTTCAGATCCGAACCTCAGTGAACCAGCTGTTGTGTGCCTCCAAAGAGTTCAGCTGGATCCGCCATACCATTATCACTTTCATCCTGCTGGCCAGTGTCAACGTTCTTGTCATCTTTGTCCCCTCCATCAAGGATATCTTTGGATTCATTGGTAGGTTTACTTCTTCTGCACAACCACAGTGCAAAAAACAGTGTTTGTTTAAAGTTAGCGTTAATAATGAAAAGTTAGTTGTAAGGAAGGTTAATATATTGTACATTTTAAAAGCTTAAGTTATACAGCTGGAATTTAAGAACAATCGATGGTGCATTGTTTTTTACCACAGTGTACAAAGATTTACCCTAATAGCTCTGTACAACAGCATGGTCAACATTATAGAACAGCTGCTTGAAGCTAACAGATGTGGTCTCTTTCTAGGCGCCTCTGCTGCTGCTATGTTGATCTTCATCTTGCCCTCTGCTTTCTACATTAAACTGGTGAAGAAGGAGTCTATGATGTCTATCCAGAAGATAGGGGTAAGAAGAATTTCTTTGACTTAACAAATAAAAAATAGTTAGAAGATCTAACTCAATATTTAAACTAAAAGATTAACTTCTAATCACAAAGCCAAAACAAATGTGTAATGTTACATGTAATCTAATCGTGTTGTCTTTGCTGCTGCAGGCGTCCCTGTTCCTTGCCAGTGGTTTCATTGTCATGTTTGGAAGCCTGACTCTGCTCATCCTGGACTGGATCCACAATGCGAGTGTTGCACAGGCCCATCGCAACGGGCACTAAGCATCATTATCCTGTCAAGAGTGTCAGGCAGGTCGGGCACCTCTTCAGTGGCTCTGAGCTGCAGCCCAGCTTATCCGGCCTGATCGCTAAAACTGCAAACGTAAATTAAATAACTGCTCTTTTTCCAGCTTAGAGCAAAGATCTACATACCATTCTGAGAGAATGTGCTGAACTTTGTACAGTATGCTGTTAGGCCACAAAGATGGTGATTTTTTTTTTAACATTTTTTATTTTTGTTGCTGTGATCATTTTTTTTCTCTCCTGCTCGTTTTTGTTTGTTTTAGTTTTTTACGTAGTTCTGGTGCTGTCGAAACATATGGTCATTGTTTCACGAGAATTGCAAATGTCTTGCAGTTGAGTAAATAGCTTAGTGCAAGACGGCTTCACAGCATTCAGGTTTTACTCTTCTGACCTGCACCCAAAACTCAACCAGCTCCAAGCCGCGACACACAAAGCAGTGACAACAGGATCTTACTTGAGGCTAACTGCCCAGCTTTCAACTTCTTCTCTTTTTACCTTTGCCAAAAATATTTCCTACTGGTTTGTATATTGAAAAGCACTTAATATTCAGCACACATGTGAACGTTGTCAGCTGAGACATTACTACACTGCTTAGAAAGTATTTGTTACATTGTTGTTTTGACTGTACTACTTGTAAAAACTTGCTTAGATGTACTAATGGAACAAAATGCTTATTCATAGTTGTTCACCCAAGTTCACGGTTAGTGAAACAGCAGAATGAATTTACTGTAACGCACACTGTAATCTTATATGAAAACCAGGCAACATCTTTTACAGCAATAACCTAATTTGCTCAAAAAGCAAGAACGAGTGATCGCTGTCCTTCTATCGTTTAGGAGGCACCAAAGTTTTTCTTTAGGGAAGAATGCAATTTTATTTTAACCACATACAGTGGTTGTTCAGTATTGAGAAACCATACATCTTGTGTGCTTTTTAATGGCGGAGCCTCACATTGCTGAAAAGACGGTACATTAAGACTTCCTAGGAGCTGAAGAGGTTTTTTAGTTTTTGTATGACTTGACTTGCCATCTCAGTGTTAGCCATTGGCAGCTTAAAGTTACTTTGCCTGTTCACCTGGAGAGGAAGATCATAGGAGATGGCAAATAACTGAGAAAGTACGACGTAAAAGAGAATTGAAAAGACAGTTGTCAACGTCCACTGGTCAGTCTTTCATGAGCCCGTTGAGTGAAATGGCTGCTTGTGTGCAGCCTGTAGACACTCTAGTAAAATTTCACTGTGCTTCCAATCGCTAACTTCGTGTCATCTAAGATGTTATTGTCCAACACTTATTTATGGAAGAACATCAATGTAATTTAATCTATTTTACTATATTTATACATTGTAAATATGTGTATATACCAACCTGTTGAAGTGTATATATGAGTTCTTTTTTTTGTGTAAGTTTTGCTCAGTATGTTTCATCTCTGAAATCAACCATTGAACTGAGTGATCATCTTCATGTTTTGTCCACCGGTTTGGGGTGAGGACTTTCTGTTGTTAGATCGGTACCTCTGACTGGAAAGACTGGATTCAGAGTGGTTTTCTGAGGAGAGCACAAGAGTCCACCCCCACCCTCCCCCTTCTGGTTTTTGCGACTTGTGGATTGGCTGTGGCACACGTTTTCTTTTACACTACTTGACTGATCGTTAAACAAGAGAGGGCTAAGAGAGCGACCCTCGAGGCCAGTCCTGCAAGTGCTGCACTCTTGTTTCAATGAAACACTATGTATATCATGTAATTAATGTCCATTAAAGTATACTGATAACCCAACTTCAGTGTGGTTTGCTTGTTTGTTTTATGGGAACTGGACTGAAATAATCCTGAGTTAGCCTTTGTAAAGGCCTTTTAGAGAACCAAATGACTAAAGAAGAGCATTCATCTCTGAGGTACAGGACCTTATGTCTGATCCATTTTCACTTCAACATTAGTAAAGTCAAGTGGGTTTTGTCATTTCTGTCATATATATATATACACTGCTCACAAAAATTAACGGAACACTTTAAAGAAACACATTAGATACATCAGATCTCCATATGAAGTTGGATGTCTATACAAATAACGACAGGGCAATGTCTTAGGAACAAAAGGATGCCAAGTCTTTTAATGTAAATAAAAGTTTTCAGCTCACAGAGGGCTCAATTGTGTAGACACCCTAAAATCAGAGTGAAATGAAGATGTGGCAGG
>JBBJLR010000133.1:18005366-18032468 GCA_037577145.1 Brachypetersius gabonensis | reverse complement strand
TCAGACAGGTTTAATTGATTTCATGCCAGGCCCAATAAAAAAAGTGTTCCTTTAATTTTTGTGAGCAGTGTATATACACAGTACATAGTTCAAAGAAACAACGTTCCTCCAGGACCATGGTTCAACAAGACCACAAGTGGAAACAGGACAAAGAGCTCGAGAAAGAACGCAAGAGCAATAATACAAATAGACAAGACAATGTTCAGCATTCTTGTTAATGAGTTTACATGGCAGAACAAAACTGATGAGATAAATACTGTCATTGTCACTTTTCCAAGGAACAACAAAATTTAAGGTGCAGTTGACTCCGTGTAAGGCATATAGTTAAGATGTGAATAAAATAAGACAGAGTTAAATAAACAAATAGTAACAGTAGATTATACCCAAATGCAATATAACATTGACATGCATTTGGTTTTCAGTTCATTAAGTACATTCCCTCACCGTTTTATCAGGCACTTTGACCCTATATAGCATTGCTAGGAAGCTTACAGAACCTTTAGAGTTCTCTGAACTTCTACACAAATCTGTCCTTGTCATTACAATTGACTTTGGGCACCGGAATTATTATAGCAGAGCGGGACATGCCCTACACTCAACTGCTGTATTTCTTGGAGGGCACAAACAAAACAGTAACATCTAGGGATATCAGTGTTCTTGGCCACCATCAGACAAACACTGAACAAAAATGTATAGGGAATAATAACAGGAAGGAAGCCAACATTACTGTCCTTTTAAAGTTTCCAAAAGACCATGTGGATGAGCCAGTAGATTCCTAAAAAAATCTCCTGTGGATCAAGAAGTGATCTTTGTGGCTTAAACAGGACACATTATGTTTGATAACTGAACATTGTAATGCAGCATAAGAACTCCAGCCTAACTGTGAAACATGGTGGAGGCAGTACCACAGGATTGGTTTGCTGTCATTGGACCAGAACAGCTTACAATTTGATGGAGCTATGAAATCTGGGTTGTCTGATGACTTTCTACAGTACGGCATGCAGTAATGCATGCAATCCATGAAATGAAAGTCAGCAGAAGATGACAAACTTAAAGTTAGAGGCAGGGGTATAACAGCCCACCACATACAATTACGCACACCACACATCATTGCACTGCCATGAATGTGTACACCAACAAAGTAGTATTCAATAAAAGTAGTATTCAATAAAGTAGTATTCAACAAAGTAGTATTCAATAAATTGAATGTAGCTGAATTTGGGGAAAAGGAGGGCATTCTGTTTGTGTGTGTGTGTGTGTGTGTGTGTGTGTGTGTGTGTGTGTGTGTGTGTGACGGAGAGAAAGAGATTTTAAGAAGTGTGGATGTCCTTCATGTTTGTATATTCTTCATACATACCTTTTTTGTTTATAGTCAGTTTATAACACTGATAATTATGAGAAATATGTAAATAAAAAGCATAATCAGAGAAAAATATATTGTATTTTAAAAATCTATTTTCTAAGTAGTCTATCGATTCATGCTACCCTGTTGAAAAATGCTGCCTTGAAACTTATACAGATTATACAGTCAGTTTAGGACTGATAATGATGACAAACAGGCAAATAATATGCATAAAAATATATTTTATCTGAGAAGAGTCTAGATAGATAGATGGATCTTAAGAAGTGCAGATAGACAGCTAACATTGCAAAACGCTACAGTGAAACAGGGTGTTCAAAATGTAACATACCTTATAACATATCATGCAGAAAATACAGTATATTCATTGTAGCCTATCTCTTTAAAAAATTGTGACAGAAAAAGTTATTTTGTAATTCAGGTGTGTTCCTGTGAAAAACCTTATTAAACTTTAAACGTTCAGGAAGATCTGTTAACCTGGTGAGTAATGCATCCATTATGTAAAGGTTCCTGTATCACTCAAACATCTCATTTACAATCGCAGTTCTTTGGGTAACTAAATGGTAATTCCACGACTTCTTTCTCAGAATGCTGCCAAGAACCGGACACCTCAGAGTGTACATTGCGTAACAGGAGGGGCCGGAAATTGCCTATGGTGGAGTACAGAGGAAAGAGGCGTGTAGATGTTGTTGGTCTGGAGCTGTTGGTTTATCAGAGCTACACTCGTAAAAATCAATGTTCCTAAACGGTTCTTGGCTTGGTTGTGCAGTTGTAGGGAAAAACCTTTAAGTAGTACCTCTTTTTATCTTTTTATTGTGTAGAAACTTTAACAGAATGGTATTTAACACTCATGCATTTCACTTACAAAAAGTATTTGGGCAAACTTCTTCTTTTAAGGTTTTGGCTCTACCTCTTACTTCCTGTGAATATCAACCTTAATGCCTTAGAATACCAAGGCATTTTACACAACTCCACGCGAAGAAGAACCGTTTCTTTTCCAGCATGACTGTGCCCAGTGCACAAAGAAAGCTCCATAAAGACACGAAGTCAATAAATACATGGTTGGATGAGTTTAGTGTGGAAGGACTTTGCTGGACCACACAGAGCCCTGATCTCAAACCCCATCCAACACCTTCGGGATGAACTGGAACGGAGATTGTGAGCCAGACCATCTCAGTGTCTGACCTCATTAAAGCTCTACAGAACGAATGGGCACAAAATCCCACAGAAACTCCGTCCAAGAAGAGTGGGAGTTGTCATAATAGCAAAGGGGGACCAAAAGTCTTTGTATTTGAATGCAGAGTCATTTAAGTCCCTGAGGCTTTAATGGTCAGGTGTTCCAATTATTTTATAGTGTAGTTTAAAAGGTCTTTAGGGAACCAGAGCAGTTGTTTTTCATTTTCAGGAGTTCAGGCTGTACAGATGCCAGTTTTTTCAGGTTTGATGGAGGTGTGCTTTACACTTCTTTCTGATTTTATCTGTCCCTGCAGTAAGTTTAAACCCAAACGCTTCTGGTGACAGCTTTGTTGAGTTATACTGGTATGGGCTGGATTGTTCAGGTTCTGCTGACTTCTCAGAATGGTTGAGATCTGACATGTTATTAACCAAAAGACACGACACCTCCCTTCCACACCCTGTCAGTGTCTGTATTTACACATACATGTCATCTCCAGCCATTGACACTCATGAGTGTACCAAGAGTTGGGAAAGACAGTAAGTGGACAGAGTGTTTAAAAACCAGCCCAACACAATAATATGCCACTACCATGTGAGTGCCACTGCTGGCCTGAGAATGATCCACTAGCCAAATAATACCTGTCTGCTGGTGTTCGTGATTGTGGATGAAGGGTGTAAAGGGGGCAAACTAAATATAAAGATAAGAAATTGATGGACTACAGACTGCAGTTGGGAACTACAAGGTATACCTATATGTTCAGTGGAGCTGATTAAAAGTAAATACAAGGTTTACAGAATAAAGTGGCTCCTCATTAAACACAGATTTGGCTTCTCTCTGATGCCCTCCCGCCACATGTGTCCGGGCGATTTAAACCCTGATAAAAACTCTCTTCCTCTTAACCATGATGTAAAATGAAAGTCTGCTAAATAAATCATCCAACAATTAGTAGAACTATGGTTAGGAGTTATGTGGTGTCAACAAAAATGACTGATTGCTCATTATGTAACTTCATGCATGTAAAACCATTTGCAAAATGGCTAAAGTATTATGTTCAGAAAAATCTAGACTAAAAATCATGACATTACACAAAATCAGAACATCAGAATTAATAATAGCTGACAAAAATAAACATAGTCATTTATAAAACACAAACCTTAGACACCATTAATATAATTCATGGTAAAGAATACAACATCATACTCCTAAGGTACACAATGTAACAGACCTTTCATTTTTTTATTTACTGAAATATGTTTGGCAGTAAGAGTAGGGGCAGCTAAATTTCTCAGTAAAACTGTTCTTAAGGGTTCATTGGTATATCTGTGAGTCAGTGAAAATGACCTGCCCTTCTTTAGCATGAACATAAGAGCCCCCTGCTGGCACCTGTTTTCAGACCCGCTATTTTGGGGGTATTTTGGGTTTTTGTCAGCAAATCTGATGAGAGTAAAAGGTCTTAAGTATTATTGTTTCTGTAAATGGACTATGAATTAATGTTTTGTACATTTTCTATAATCAAAGCTGGTTTCAGTTTATACAAAAAGCAACAAAAATAACATGCTGACCATCAAGGATAGTCTACCAATGAATTAATTTATACATCGTACAGTAAAAGTGTAATACTAATTTAATATTAATTACAATATCATTTCATATCATGAGTGTCTAACATGTTTGCTTAGCATTAGGCCAATCTGTAGTCACCAGGTATGACACTAATAGAGAGAATGTACTGACACCACTTTCCCACCAGAGCACGGAACCTCAGTCAACCTGAGAGGCAAAACATGCTGCACCTTGGCTGCTTTTAGCAGGTAAAAAATCGTTAAAATAAATGATTATCTGCTTAAATTAAAGGCAGTTCGGCTCGACTGTGGTCCTTGCAACTTTCCAAAGAACCAGTGGTTCATTGACATTAACGTAACCAGGAACGGAACTTTCTGACTTTCTTCTTAATATGCAGGGAGATATTCGTGACATTTTATATACGCCAATTTACATATTTTAAACTGATGTATTGTTTCAATTATTTCAAACATAACGCTTACTTAATGTCCTGTATTTTTAATAAACTTAAGATAACTTCAGGACATTGATACAAACGAGCTTCCACACAGCAGTGCTCTAAGATAGATAGCAGCCAATCAAATACAAGAACCTTGAATAATTACCAGTTTCAGCAGTTGTCATTGGCTTGGCTCAGTAATGTGGGCGTGGTTACAATTTAAAATGGGTCCGATTATATCAGCGAGTTAATGAAGGAATAAATCATAATACTTTTGTCTGACGAATGTATTGCCTCTAAAAGCTCTTTCATGGAAAATTAATACATTAAATGATTGTGAATATGCTGTCTGATTGCTGGGATGTTTTATTGTAATATTGTTGAGAAGGTTTTACAAAATGGATTAGTTTTAAATCCATAAAAGTGGAGAGGTACATGCACTTCAGCATTAAAAATACACCTGAGCAAAGTCCTTTCAAAGGCAGGTATTTCTAAAATAAACCACAAATAAGTTAGTTGGTGTTGATTCTAGGAGGAAAACAAGTGCTAAGAACAGTATTAATAAACATAAACTAGCCATATAAATGAATGAATAAATAAATGTAAAAATAAGTGCTAATTAAATAAGCATAATACACTCCATGAATAAATAAATAGATAGACAGACAGATAGAACAAATAAACATAATAAAAAATAATCCAAATATACACTTTATGAACAAAAGTATTCGAAGGCTTGTCCATTACACCAACAATAACTTTAATGAAATTGCATTCAAATACATAGACTTAATTATTTGGAGTTGGTCCCACTATGCAGTTATAACAGCTTCGACACTTCTTAGAAGACTTTCCACAAGATTGTGAATGTGGGAATGTGTATTTTCAGTCCAGTCCCTGAAGCTGATCGGTTATCTGTTTTTTGATTGTTGTAATCCTTCCGCAGGAGACTCACGTTAAAGCAAGTGAGGAACGTGGTCAGACACTGGTGTGTTGGAAGCATGGCGTTGGCCAGAATCTCTTTGTATGTTGAAGCATGAATACTGCCCTCCACTAGGAGAAAGGGGCCAAGCCCAAACCTGGACAAACCGGGTGTGTCCCGAAACTTTTGTCCATGTGGTCCATGCGCGGCCGCGCTAACCCCCGCCTCAACGTCACCGTTTAAACGGTTCTGAGTGATGACGCACGGTTCTCCCGTCACCCCCCGCTGTGTCTTGCAGCGCCCCCCGCGGCGGAGCCTGGTTCTGCAGCTGTCTGACCCACATGTGTCCGGGCAAGGTTTAAACACGGAGCTACTGACCGCTCGGCCCCATGCTCTCAGGACCTGGTCCCGGTGTGGCGTGTCGCATGCTGCTGTAGCGAAGCGAGAGTAACTGGGCTGCAGCCGGCGGGTCCGAGGTACCGAGGTAAGGCCGAGCAGAGACCACTGCTAGCGAGCACCATCACTCTCAGAGCCTTAAAAGTGCGCCGCTACTCTCTTCAGAAGTTGGCTCAGTTCAACTTGGGACAGTAAACACCCGCTGGCAGCCGCGGCTCCACAGGTCTTTCTCCGCAGCTCTGTCTGCTGTTACTGCCCCCGACATCATAGGCTTTAGGATCCATGCGGCTGTTCTCTTCGCCCGCCTGGGCAGGACTTTTTTCTGCCGGAGAGTCGGGACTCCTCTCAGCGAGGGCGGCCAGGCTCCGTGGCGCTTTAGCCACTTAGCTTTAGCTTCCAGTCCGCACTCGACGCAGACACATATTCTCTCCTTGTTGGAGCGATAAATTCGAGTAAACCCATACAAGCAGGTGGAGGGGCAGCTTTAGTGAGTGAGTTGGGGAGTGACCGGGTTGTTGTGGAGCTTCCTGTTCCAGATTTCGCTTTAGATAGTCCAGTGTAGGGCTGCAGCCAGGTTCGGGCCTAGATCTGGAGGTAAAAGGTCGTGTTGATATGTGGCAGGCAGAGCAAAGTTTGAATACTCTTAGAAAGAAACATGAGCAACAATTTCTGCAAACACCCCAGATAAATAAAATGTTTATGTTCTTGGATCTAGTGTCTGGCTGTCTCTGTAAATCTGTTTATCACCACCAGCGGAGCAGCTAGGCTAGCTAAACAAACAGTGTTTGGAGACCCGAGTTTGTTTATCTGAGGAGCCGTGGAGTTCAGAAACTCTCTTGATTATTTAACATTATCAGGATTTTCACAACTTCGAATGAATTAAATTGTTCAGGATAATTCGGGTGGAGACGTTAGAAGCGCTGAAAGTGTCGTTACAACCGTGGAGTTGACAGAAATTAGTCATTTGTTGTATGGATGCACCAATATCCGGTTTTGTTTGTATCTGTCGTATAACAGGTGTATGAAGTAAGATTTTGAATAAATATGACATTCATTTTTGTAGTAATAATAGTAATTATAGTGGGGCAGCTGGTGGCCTGGTAGTTAGTTTTGCCCGTGGGGTCGAATCCCAGGATTGCTAGTGGCCCCACTGAGGTACCAGTGATCAGAATACCATCCCCAAAGTTCCTTCCTCCTTTTACTTAAAAGGGTGAAAACAAAAATCTCTCCCAACCGGATATTATATCTCCCTATAGTCATGCACACTGATGAACCACTTTTCTACCTATACCTAATCCATGTCTACATATTTTTAGCTGATCATATAGGTACACTGTGTTTACAGTTACAGTCAGTCAGTGTGTTTCTCCACATTGTTTATTAACCTGTTTTACCATGTTTGTCAATAAACAGGACCAACAGAGAACAGGTGTTTCTTGGGTGGTGGATCATTCTCAGCACAACAGTACACTGACACTTCAGTTGTGTGTGGGGGTGCATACACATGGGGACAGAATGGATCAAACACACAACATTTAGTCTGTTAGTCCACCATGCAGATATAAAGATACTGTTAATGGTTCATCTGATGCTGCATAGTTTGTAATAATAATCTTGTAGTCCATCAGTGCCTGGCCACGGGATCTCTTTTGGCTGGGCATTTTTGGTTAGTAGACTATTCCTATTCCAATGAGTCAAAACCACCTACACAGTAACGTACCACCATTCTGTACTGAGAATGATCCTCTACCAAAATAATGCCTACTCACTGGTAGGTCTATCAGGGTCCTGACCATTGATGAAAGTGGTAAAAGAGGTAAACAAATAAGACTGAATGAGTGTGGATATATAGAATACTTAATAAAGTGAACTATCAGTATATTTGAAAGAACTTGATGCTTAATGCATTTTGGAAAGAATATGCCAACAAACTGAAAAATGAAAGCACATATCATGCTTTTTCCTTTCTGTATTAAAAGGCATAGAGATTACATTGACTGAGTGCAGTTTGAACATGTCAGAAAATTGACATCTCAGTTTCAACACCATTTACTTGCAGCATTCCGAGCAGTCTGTTATATTTAAAGTCAATAAAAAATCATTTTGTGTTTAAGGTCTGAAATTCTGTTCTTCTGCATTTTAACAAAAAGCTGACAATACAGGTAATGGAACAGAGACATAGTGAAGACTTGTGAACCTGTATTCACCTTTATTGGATACTTATTGAGTTGTTTGGTGCTGTTACAGATTGAACTGAGCCTGAGAGCTGTAGATACGCTGAGCCAAAAATGCCCACAGGGCCCAGAAAGGGTGAGTGAGTTTTTCTGTTATTGTCTGAAAGAGACAAACTATTAGTAAACAAAGAAATCTACTTATCTGTCCATTATTGTACCTTCCCACTTGTCAATCACAAGTAATCATTTTGTTAGGTGTGTTTTAAGATTTGTGTGTGTTTGTTTTGAAAATATGTGCATCCTCAACTTAAATATTTCAAATATGTTATTAATTAATATGTAATTTATTAGAGGCATGTTTATTTAGATTGACTTAAAGGGGGCAAAAGTGTGGTTGAATGGTTTGGTTGGACTTATTGTCACTCCAGATGTTACTCAGTAGCTATTTTTTAAATATATTTTTATTTTATACGACAGCAGTAATCTGTAAATGAGTCACTTCTGTTGATAAATGACAATCCCCATATGCTTCTTTTCAAACACAAATAAAGTTAAAAAAAAATTCTTTGTTTGTTTGCAAAGTTGCAAACAGAAGTGTAATAATATGTAAATAAAATAATTGCTTAGCAACCATATCATTCGTTAATTGGTAAGGAAAGGGGTGCCGTTTACGTTACTATATGACCGCTAAAAAATTACTTTGTCAGCAGGTACTGATACTGCTCTGAAATCTGCTCTAAAATCTGTTAAGCTTTAAAATGATCTATTTATAATTGAAGCCCTTCACCTAAGATGAGCATCAAAAAGTAGGCCATCATGCTCACGCTACTCACACTCTACCACCACACAGGAAGGAGTACACAGCTAACGTAATATCGCACAGTGTATGTGCTATTTCAGGCTAGATTTCTTACCGGATTGGATTGCATTTGTTCTCTTTTCCTCCGATGTCTGTCCCAGCGATACATGTATCGACCGTGCTTTATTTTATTTATGAGGTAAAGTAGTAACTGCAATGTGAAGTTTGAGCAGATTTAGAGCTACCCTGTACCATGAAATCATCTCAGCTCAGTTTGGGTCAGAATATGAACACATGGGGAGAGACCGCGGGGAAGACCTAGAGCACGCTGGAGAGACTGTGTCTCCCGGCTGGCCTGGGAACGCCTCGGGATCCCCCTGGAGGAGCTGGACAAAGTGGCCGGGGAGAGGGAAGTCTGGGTTTCCCTGCTTAGGCTTCGCGACCCGATTCCGGATAAGCGGAAGATGATGGATGGATGGATGAACACATGTATTAAATGAAATTAATGTTTGTGGATTTCATCTTAAAATCTAGGTTATGGTTAAATGACTCATTTTTTTATCAATAAAAATTCTGATAATACATTGCTTATGACCTTAGTTGATGATTCATTGTCAGCGCTCTAACTAGCAACTAACAAAAAAGCTTGGTAAACAAAAGGAAACAAGTTGTCTTCATTGCCATCAGAAATATAACGATTGTTATTCCCATATATTAATGAGTGCATCATGTTGGCGTGTTACAAGCAGCATTAGAAAAAAGTGGCATTTTCCAGCAGCTTTATGGGTGATTTTATTTTGATGACTATATAAGCTTCTATAAAGTCAATGAGTGATACCTGTCAGCCCAAAGGAAATGGAGAGTTGAGGGTAAATTCAGTTCTGCGTTTTGGAATTGGGCTGCTGGAGTTACTGGGCGTGTTAACTGAACACCTGTTCACAGCACAGCTATACACCTTACAAAATGCATGTTGTTCAAAACGTTGACTTTTCAGCTAAATCAAGCCAAATGCTCCATTCTTAAGAATTTTCTGTTATATGAGAACCGTTCACACACCCATCCATTTAGATGCCTTGTTCAGTTATCGGTCTGTGTAAATATGCTGGTGTTTAATTTGAAGGCAGTCCATATTGTAGATAAATTCAAACATTTTGAAAACGTCAAAACCTGTGGGACCTTTACAGTAGAGGACGATCGAAATATCGTTTAGTACGTCAATATTCAGGCATCCCTGCGGATAGCCTAGTTTTGCTGGAGTACACATGATCCATGCTGCTGCTTCTGCAGGACCTTTTATGAGGTTTGAAAAAGGGTAAATGTTACAATCTGATATTTCAAAGACATAAACAGTTACGTTCCAAGAGCACCCGCGTATAGTGAAAAAACGCATTTTTGTGTTTTGGTAAAACAATATATTTTTATTTTATAGTGTAAACCCTAAATATGCCCCCAAATGTGCTCCCAGAACACTTTAATTTCACATTAAACTTTGTTGCTTAATAAACCATTAGCATTAGTGGTTAACATTAGCAGCGTTCATTTCGTACACAGCATTGCTGTTTACTATCGTAGCGAACGTGAACGTAACGCACAGCTCTCTACTCACCATTATCCTGCAGCAAACGTTCTGGAGAAGGGTGAATGGTGAGAAGGATTCAAGCTAACTACATTACAACACAAACACATTTAATACATAATAAATCCTTACTCCTACTCTAACATTGCCCAAAAACAACAGAAAGAGTCAACCAGCCACCTACCCCCCAACCGTAAAGCCTCATGGGACGTAAAGTCCTGCCGTGCCACTGGCTACATTGTGGTACACCTGACCCCCCGCGAAACCCGGCCAGCACAGCGGTCCCCTTACTTTTTGCCCATTACACCAAATGTGGCTTTAATAACACTGCATTCAGATACAGAGACATCATATGGAGTTGGTCCCTCTTTATAGCTGCCATAATGGCTCCCCCCCCATGCTCTGGACTCCGAGGGGAACTTGTTTTTCAATAACAGGCTAGTTAAAACATGAATACCCTGCAGTGGAAAATAGCTTTGGTTTTCTATTTGATTCGGTTACATTATTTTTTAAGTTGATTTACAGAAATATTTGAACTGCCACTGTGTTAAAGGGGACACTGCTGTTAAAAAGCTGTTTGCATACCAAGTATTATTCCACTTTTGTTCATATTGTTCATATTTGTCTACTCCTATGTTGATCAGAGTATTAAAAACGGTTTGTTTAGGACACACTTTAAGGTGCGATTAATCGCGAGTTAACTATGGCAAAAAAAGTCTTAAGAAAGCGCAAGCACTTTTGAAAGAAAATGGGAATAGCTTAAGAACGGTTTCGGTGTAATGATGCACCGAAACAATTATAGCTTACAGGTAACGTTAAGGACAAGTATCAACACTTTTTTGTCAAGAGTTCGAATCAACAATGGTTTTAAAACTGATACTAAAATCGCAATTGATTCAACCTGCAGGTCTTAAACTGGGAAACAAGAACTTTCAGTGAGGGAGGGGTGGAGTGAAGAAGACTCAGAGACTGGATTAAGAGATTAAAACTAAATATTATTTGTTCTCTCTTTTTTGCATTGTTTACAGTTTTATTTTCCCTCAGGAATAGTTTGCAACTTGAAACTTTTGTTACAAATTATTAGTCAAGTTCAAATGTTATTTATTGATTGTTCAGACATTTTACAGTTCTATGTTATGCTCATATTTGTTTAGTCAGTGTTATAATTAAGTTGAGAAGTTTTGTGTTTCCTTATTTTATTAGTGTGATATTTTACTACACAAACAGAGGGGAAAAGTTTAGGCCAAAAAATATCGGCAGCAAATATCAGCTGACCCTGACTTCTAAATATCGGCATCAGCTTTAGAAAAACCCATATCGGTCGACCTCTACTTTACAGTCAAGGCAGAAAAGGATGACTCTTGGGTAAACCATCTTACCCATGTTACTAATTCTAAAGGGTAGTTATCACCAAAGAGGAAGGAACAAAGGAAACCCAATAAGTGCAATATTGATTTTAAAAGGGCTGTTAAACTTTGCTCTGTTAAAGACCATTTAGAAATGAGACTCAGTTGAAGATACTATGAACTCAGGTGAGTATAACAGATGTGATGAGTGTCACAGCCTCAGATAAAGCAATCTGTAATTGGCCTAATTTTCGAAGATTTGACATTTTATTGTTTAATTTTTTAATGGACACAGAGCGATTAAACCCCAGCCCCTTTTAAAAAAAACTAAACATTTACTTTAATTACAGCAACACTTTAAATCAATGGTTCTCAACCTTATCAGCATTAAGACCCACCTATCCATCACAGCATGTTGCTAAGGCCCACTGTTAGCTTTCACTCCTGTTTTGGTGGCCATCTTGGAATTTACAGTACCAACTTTAAAACACCACAGTTCCGTCCTACAACGTTATTATTGTTTGATGTTGGACTCATTAAAGCTAAGACTCATGTGTTCATGTGCAAGAGAAGTAAAATATGTTGACTTATTTTCAAATAGCAACACAGGATGGAATACCGGATTTTTTTATTATGCTTGTGTCAAACCTCTTTGAATTCAGCCGTGTTTTATCGTCCTTCTGTTTATCGTCTATTGTTTTATCGTCCCTGTCAAGAATTTTTCTTCTGACACTGAAAACCCACATCCACGGGTCTCGTCAACTTATGTTCAGAGCTCAAAAGAATTAAAATGAATGTTCTATACGGCTTTTAGTACCATTTCGTGTAAGCAGATGCCCTTTTGTTTGGAGAAATTCTTATTTTTACCGCAGAATTATAAGTCAGTAACAGCTTCAACGCTGCTTCTCGCCCATTCATTCTGTTCCAAAGGCTCTGGTCAGCGGACTCGCGCTGCCGGCTCCGCCCAACACACTGTCGGCGCCGCCCCTCGGTTCACCATTTGGTTAAAACTCCGGGTCAGGTGCAGCAAATACTTGACAAAACTCAAAAACACAAAAAACAACTGCAAAATTAACTCACTTTGTTTCATCATAATAAAAAAAACAAAACAATTTTCCGCCTCGCTCTCAGTGTTGCTCAACTGATTTGGGAGCAGTTTTTGGGTGAGAGGGCTCATTCGAAACGTTGTAATAAACCAATGGCGTTTTAATAATACACACATCACTGCGTTTTTTGGGACCAATTGTGGTCCTTTGGCCTGTCTTCATTTTATACCCATCAGTGGTCTGCGGCCCTGTTGTTGAGAAACCTGGCTTTAAATGTATGTACTGGTTTTGTGTCTCTTTTCCTTTGTTTGTGGGGAGATTTAACCCGTTGTGCGTTTTGCATTGTCAGGCGTGCAGGGTGTAGAAGATGGGTCGGAGGATGAGCAAAACCAGTGCTGTCCTATCTGTTTGAACATCCCCAGGCCTTCAGAGCGTGCCGTGCCTGATAGCTGTAGTCACCTGTACTGTTTCAGCTGCATCCTGCGCTGGGCTCAGGTTTGTCTCACTCAAAAAGCCTCTATTCTGTTACTCTGTTGCAAAAACATAATCTGCCTCCCCAAAACCTCCTTATCATGTTATGCTTTCAGTACACTTTGCCAGTAGTATACATCAGAATTGAAAGTGCATGTAAAGGGGTGTCCATATATGTTTAGTTTACTTCCGGCATGTAAACATTCTTAGCAAGGTCCACCACAGCATTAAGGAGAGCCCCCTTAAAAGATCTCCCCTGCCCCACTGTGTTTTACAAAAGCTGGTATGTTTGTTCTCAAAATTGGCCACAAACTTCAGTCAACATATTCAGAAGTAACAACAGTCGACAACTTAATACAGTGCTTAAATGATCAACAGCAAAAATATTCCTCCTTCATGTACCGGTCTACATATGACGAAGCTGTGGTTGGAGGAGACGGCAGAAAGTATTTTCTGTTTATTCTTGCTGTCCAAGCTAGCTCAGGTCCTAAATCTGTTTGATGGCAAGGGTGCTAAAAAAGGGTGCTGTTTTTTGTTGTATCTGCCATTTTATTAATTCGTAGTTGAGTGAGTGCCACTGACATTGCTGTGTTGCAATAGCAATTGTGCCATAAATCAAAAATCAATGTGTATGATTTTTTTTTAAATTACTGCTTTTCTTCATAGTGTTGTGGGATTATGAGAACGTGTGATAAGCACAATAAGCCTGTAATAAAGACATGCCAAGGCTGTTGTTTCCCCTCATATTACTTCATACAGAAGCTGCAGTGTTAGGTTTGTCTCTGTCCTTGCATTTTCATTGATGGCACTTCACAAACATGATTATGATGATTGTCTGTTGTGGCATAGCTGGTGCAAGCCTGCCCAGTAGACCGGAGGCCATTCAGTGCAGTCTGCAGACATGACCCTGTTCTGGGATACATCAAGGTCAGATATTGTTTCTGCACATTGGTCTTTACTATTAAGGGCTATACCTCTCTTACTGCATGTCATCCAAACCGACCCATGTTGTTTCTACAGATTCCTGTAAAAACAGTACACACTGATGTATGCAACCGTAAGGATGATGAAACAGTGGAAGGCTCTTCAAGGTAAATTTTTACTCCCTACATTCTTTCCCCCTTTAAAGTTGACTGGTACTCTTATGTACTGATTTCCATTACATGTCTATCAGTGTACTTATATAGAAAATGTTGTTAACTATAGGGAGGTGACTTCAAAAATAGGAGTAGAAGAGGGGAAAAGAGCCCACAGTGAGCTAAAATGTCAAATATGTAAGTACTTACCCAGTTGTCGTGACATCAAACCAGTAATGGTTCTTTTCTCTGGATGATAAATGACTGGAGTGATTCTGACTGCTGCTGAAGTCTATAATACTTTCATTCTGAAAGAAATGTGCTGTTCATTAAACGGACTAAAAATAACAAAAGCTATATTTTCTAACCTACATTTTGTGTATGCTCTGTTTGCCAACAGGTGATAGGGGTTCTTCAAAAAAGAGAAAAAAGGTTTGTTGCCCCATAATTGACACTCTTTTTACTGGCTTTTAATAATAGATTTAAATATTTCCAACTTCAAAAGCATGTTGCAAGATAGTTTTTTAATTCCCTGTACAGGTGAGAACAGAGAAATGCCACTCGCAGCTGCTTTCTCAAAATACTCAACCTGGGCTGCCAGCCCAGCATGGGGAGTCACTCAGCATGCTAACCCAAATCGTGTAAGTAATCCACAACAAATGGACAAAATAACTTAACTTCTAAAGTAACGAGCACAAGGACGGACAGCTAGACCAGTCACTGGGCCAAATACCAATTTTCAGTATGTTTTGGCTGTAAAATAAATGTGACAACACTTATATCAAAGTTTTCAAAGCAGCATTTGTATCAAGGATGTCAGACATGAAGTCCCCCCCCCCCCAAAAAAAAAAAAAATCAATAAGAATTTTTTTTAAGAAAAATTTTAAAAAATCTTTAAGTGTACCTTAATTCTGTAAACCTTGTAAAGTAGAAAGTCTTATTTGCTTTAAGTTGCTCTAACAAATTTTATTTTACAAAACCTGTACTCTAATCATTAATGGCATTGCTGTGCAGCACAGAGTCTATTGCCTTGTCTGAAGAGGAGCCAGCAGATGAGGACTGGAGGCCGTATCGGAGAAATATGATAGAAAATCAGTGGCTGCCTGTCCCTGTTCCCACTTCCTCTGCGCATTTGGCAAGGTGACTACATACTCGCACCCAAATTTTAATCTATCCCAGTTACAGCCAACACAGAGTATTAGACTTAATAACATGCCTAACTTGTCAAATAGTAGCCTGTTGTCTATTACACAGTTGATGTGTATTTGTGATTAATGGAATATATGAAATAACTTTCCTCACTTTTTTTTTTTTTAGTCGTTTCAGACACTGCCTCCGTGCTCATTCATTTCATCAACCACAATTCATACTGTCTACCTCTCCATGTCCAGTGAGATCTGGATTCCCAGGTGAGCTTTATAAAACTTCGTGTAACACTGTGTTTTGTTTTTTATTTTCTCCTGGACTAACACACAAAAGAAGGCATTACAGGGCTTCCTCGAGTCACTACACAGATCCGTTCCTACAACAGTCATGTAACCTGAAATTTTAGTCAAAACACCCTAGTAGAAACACGGTTGGCATACTGGGGGGCGCCAACTCCCTCACTCATACATCGCATTACATCGTGTTCCGTGAAAACTGTATTCTTCTGGTGCTTGCAACCAAACTAGTTCGCCCACGTAAATACGGCACTACCGTTATTGTTTTGTTGTGGTTTTTTTTATGGGCGTGAGCAACGTAAACAGACTGTCGTAACATAAGGACCCCCTGTATATGATTTTAAGTATTGAATTGTCCAACATTGATTACATGTTTTGCATCTCTCAGTTCTTTATGGAAAGGTTTGTGCAGTCACGTGTCCCAAAGGTGAGGGAAGAAAGGGTACGAGAGGATCTGGATCAAAAAACTCCACAGATCAAGAAGAGAACGTTACATCTCGGCGCTCAACCAGACTCAGGAAGAGTGTGAATGAGGAGCCTTTATCCTCTCAACCTCAGCAGTCTGACTCTGACTCATCATCTCCTTCTGGCAGTGCATTAAGTGACACACATGCTTCCACAAGTAAAGAAAAGCAGGTTGGCAAACAGAAGCCTGGCATCAAAAGGAAAGGAGGCTCAAAAAAGAAGTCTACTCGACAGACAGTGGTTGAAAGTGAGGAGGAAGACACTGAAAAAGAACCAGAATCTGGGCACGGGAGTCTGGAGAAAACTGTTGTTGATGTAGAAGAGTCAGAGGAACTGGGGACCAATGAGGACGCAAACACAGCTCAGAGTCCCCTTCAAAGCGATGTGAGTGTAAATGTGGATGTAGGTTCAGATTCTGTGGATCATGGAGATGTAGATCAAGAAGATGGGTCAAAAATGGGCTCTGAGTATCTTGCGAGCCCAGTTGAGTGTGATGCTGTTTCACCTGTTCTCCAGCAACAGCGTGATGAGGACTCCGAAATGGAGAATGTGATTGAGCCAAAGGACTATCAAGCATTGCCTCAAGAGAATCTGGATTGCTCTGAAAAAGAGACAGTTGAAAAGGAACCAGCAGAACCAGAGAGAGAACAATCTGTTGAAAAGAAATTCCTACTCTCTACTCCATGTGATGAGCACCTAAAGGTAATAGAATCTGGTGACACTTTGGACAGTTTAACTGACCAACCTCAGGATGATTTGACTACTGCCACAGTGAGCCCTTTGGACAACAAACCAGAATCTGAAACTCCAGTAGAATCAAGTGGGTGTGAAACTGTAACAAATGAGGCCTCCAAACCGCCTGTATCTGTTGAAAACTGTTCTATAAAAGAACCAGACTTTTTAGTGACTCCAGAGACAAAGCAAGATGAATCTCCAGATGTCAGTGGTCATCAGGATAACACCGATTCCATTCCTATGGATTGTGACTCACCTGGCTCAGACAACACCTCCGTTCTTCCTGAAATGGTGTCTGAGAGTAGTACTGCTGCTCCTGCACCTCCAGTCTCTTTGACTGACCAAATCCTTAGTCAGGACAGAGAGCAGAAGAACCAAGAACAGGAGCCCAAGTCTGAACCTTCAAAAGACCAAAGAGGCTCAGACAGGAGAGATGGGCGGTCGAGAAAGTCTCGTTTCCACTCACCCACAACCACCTGGTCCCCAAAAAGGGAGTCAAGAGAGGAAGGATCACGGAGGTCGCGGTCAAGGGATCGTGATCGTAGTCGCAATACAAGCTCACCACCACCTAGGAGTCGAGGCCGCGACCATGAAGAGGAAAGGGGCAGCTCCAGAAGGAATCGCAGCAGAGACCGGCGAAGCAGGAGACGTTCTCGCAGTCGCTCTAGAAGTCGCTCAAGGTCCCGTTCAAGGTCAAGAAACCGGCCAAACCGGAGAAGCCTATCCCCAGACCGCAGTGATCAAGGGACGCAGTCACCACGGAAGAGGGATTCTTGGGGAGGTGACGGATGGAGGGGAGCACGTAACTTCCGAAATTCCAACTGGAGGAACAATTCGGACAGGCAGAATCAGTTTTCAGCAAGAGAGTCTTCAGGCAATGGCAACCTCCATGAGACCTCGCCAGATGGAGGCCAATCTGAAAATCCGCCCTGGGTGAAGGAAAGGTCATGGGTGAATGCAGACATCAGGGAGCGTGAGCAGCGCTTTGACGAGAATTCTGGTGATGCTCCAACAGACTCTTGGTCTCGAGGAGGCTGGGGTCCTGAACGAGGCCGTGGTCTGGCTGCGCAGCGTTCCTCTGGATTTCAGGGGGAGTCAGCAGATCACTGGCGGCAGCAGCGTAACTCTTTCTCAGGGACTGCAAATAACGCAGGGAGCGACTCCTATAGTCGCTTCAATGAAAACCGACCTGGAGGGAAACGAAAAGAACCTGAAACGTCTGATATACCTTTGGATCGGTCTGGATGGTCTTCTGCTTCCAGCTGGGCAGTGCGCCGAACCCTGCCTGCTGATGTACAGAACTACTATTCTCGAAGAGAGCGGGGGCCTGGGCCAGGTGGCAGCATCTGGAACAGACCAGAAGAGGACCAGCCTGCAGCTGGTTTCACCAAACAAACGGGTGTGTATTTGCTAGAAATTTCTTGAAGCATAGTGTGTAGTTCACTGGCATACATTTGTTGAATATGCAAATATTTTTTTCTTTTTGCTTATTGTCACTTGATTAGTCGGTCATCAATTAATAAACACTGTATAAGGTGTGTGTTCAGCAAGTCTGTCTGATGGCTAGTGAATTTTATTATTTTTTTTAAGAATTAAAATTATTGAATAAATATAATTAAGAATCCACCCTTTAAGCACTTCCTTTGGAGGATTAATTAATTAGGGAAACCAGGCCTCCCCAGTAATTTGCACCTTTCTCTGCTTTCTCACAGACAGAGGAAACTCCTAACTTACTTTCTACTGTTATGTGGCTACCTAAACAACTTAAGTATTATTAGCAGACATAGATTTGAAATGTTGCATTTGTTTATGGTTGCTTAAAAAATGAAGTAGCACTTTCAACTCCAGTAGAACGTTTGTGCATTTTAAGTGCTGTTTATGTGAAAGACATTTGTTAGTTATTGATGACATACTTTTTTGGGCATGTAGTTACACTGCTTGTTTAATGTTCTTTGTTCACAAAAAGAATTAAACAAGAATGATGTTAGACTGCATCATGCTGCCAAATACTGTAGAATTTGGTGCTTTTAAACTAAAGGATAGTTTTTAAAAACTTAAATTATACCCTAACTAACTTAAACTCAGCACCTCTCACAAGTCCAGTCATTTGGTATTCCATCGGTAACCTTGTCAGACAAGCTTAATTTGTTTTGTTGTCAATAATTGTGTGTAGCTATTGTGTGGTGTTCTCTTTAGATTTGCCACAGAGTGAGCCAAGCACCCATCTGCCTAATGAAGCAGTCCCAGCCCCACCTGCTGTAATGCCCCACCAGCTCAATGTGCTGGGGGTCCTGCGCTACCCAATGGGGCCTATGGGGCCACGGGCCGCTTCTGTCAGCCTTCAGCCTGCTCCATTCGCCATCCCCCCCCAAATACCTGTACACCTGCATCCGCCAGGGCCACCTCTCACGATACCTCCCATGGCTGTGCAAAGCCTGCCACCACCCCCTCCACCACCTCCTCCTGTACAGGGCAGCCTCACTGTCTTGCCAACTGACAGCCTCCCTCAGGTTTGTTGCCTAAACCATTATTCTTTATTATTTACTTTAATTTGAACTGTTTTTATTTAGGTGTAATTTTTGTTATGAAGGTAAAGGTGTAGTATACCATTCTGTGGTCCTGCTGTATTAAAATAAAATGGCTGTTGGGCACTGTAAATTATTTTGAAAGTGTGCATGTCTCTCACAAGGTCATTACAAGTTTTCCTGTGCAAGCAAAAGCCGCTCTGAAAGTGACCCCAATCAAAGCAACACCTTCACAGGCTTACCCAACCAGCACACTGAGTGTAGCACAGCCATCTTCTACTACCCAGCCCCCCTCTCACAGCAAAGCCCATGCAGACAGTTCCAAGAAGGAGAAGGTTAGTGGCCTCTCGTTAGATCATTCTAAGCAAGAATCATACTATTTAAGTGGCACAAAGGTATAAAACTGCCTCTTATGTTTGCCACAGAAATTACAGATTCAGGAAAGAGCCGTCAGCGAGGTGAAAGCAGCCATCAAGCCATACTATCAGAAGAAAGACATCACCAAGGAGGAGTACAAGGAGATTGTACGCAAAGCTGTAGAAAAGGTAAGCGTTGTTTACTGTCTACAGCAAGGGTGCCCATATACAGACCTTAAGGAGTGAAATTGGGTGCCTCTGCTCTACAGGTTACAGTACATGACCAGAAATATGTGGAAATGCATTTTAATGCCTGGATATGGTGCATAAAAGAGCATACAGTTGAATAATCTCAATGGCGGGAGTGGGTGCTGTAATAGGAAAAGCATTTCCACTGGGGTTGCTTATACCTTATAAGTGCTAAGGAAAGCATTTGCACTGATGTTACACCTGGGACTGATTCTGTTGAGGGTTGGTTTTGACCCTGCGGCACCTGAAACAATTGGAGCACATTGAAGAAGCAGAACATTTTCCTGCAAATGCTTTATTTACACAAGGGGAAGCTCTACTGGAGCTAAAGAGGCTTCAGAACATGATTGCAAAATTATACCTTGCAGTATTGCTTGATGGTATACAAATAGTGACTGCCATGAAGAAGTTATCACTAGGTCAAGAGAGCAATGACACATTCTCCTATTGTTGGTTGTATTTGTTCACTCGCATCGACTACCTGGAGCAGAGATACTGCTGTTTGCTTGACACTAAAGCAAGGATCACCAATCGGATTCTTAAAGGGCTGTCGCTTTTCATTCAAGTTAAGCAGGAGCTCGCCTGATTCCACTTGTTTAATAAACTGGTCGCATTCTTAAAATAACTGCATAGCTGTTCTACTGATTTGTTTATTTATTAATTTACTTAGTAAATTTACTTACTAAAATCTGTAACCACACCAGCACTTTGGATAGGATTGATGGCTGTTTCATACCATCTCAGGTAAATTCAGGGCTGAGGAGGTGCAACTTGTTACTGTTTGTACTGTATGAGTTAGGAGAAAACTAATTTCTCATGTCTGCTAGGCTGTATCGTGGCGTACTGTGCAGTCTTCTGTTGAATTAAGACACACTAAGACATGAAAAGATAGTGGAATGCATTGGTGTAATTTATTGGGTATTTAGAAAACCTTGTCATTGTTGTAGGCTTCTGATTCCATGCCTTGTTTTTTTCAGGTCTGCCACAGCAAGAGTGGAGAGGTTAATGCCGATAAAGTGGCGAACCTTGTGAAAGCATACGTCGACAAATACAAGCACGTTCGCAAGAACAAAACGGATAAAAACTGAGGGAGACTGCTCTGGCGCCCGCACAAGTGCAATTTCTCCAAAAAAATGGCCTGTGCCACACAGGCTGATCTGACTGGAGCTTCTTTTCATATTTGCTTACAATAAAGATTTTTCTATAGATTGCATATTTTGTTTAATTTGAATTTCATATAGTGCAACTGCCCTTTAAATTGCTTTTTCTTTTGAGGTGTGTGTGGGTGTCGTATGGGGGTCACTGCTGTAAACATGAACAAATGTGTACATGAGGGGTAGGTCGCTCTTTACTTTTAAAATCTCTTGCAGTGTTTGATTACATTACTGGCATTTTTCAGTCTATGGAGTAGCTGTAAGTGGTGAACAGAGTGGTACTTCTGGATCTCTCCCTTCCTTCCTTCCTCCCTTTCTCTTCCTGCCCCTTGAACCTTAATGAAGTAACAGCATTAAAGTTCGTCTTCATTTCCCTTTTTTATGCATCAGAGTCTCGAAGTCCTGAATAAATGTGCATTGGCTCCGTTATTGCTGTTGGTGTGTCTGGAGATTTTAATGAGCTGGATGCGTGCGTTTTTGAATCATAAACCTTAGTTGTTGGGAGGATGGGCAGCTTGTCAGTGGGATCGGAACTGTCGGTGGAAATGCAGGTTGAGTCCCCGTACTGCTGTACTGCACAACCAGTGTATTTATTTGCCTCCCAGAGAAAAACTTAAACAAGCTGTCAGTTACTCTTCCCATTTGTTTTTGACCATTTATTTTAGGGTCGTAGGACAAAGTAATGTTTTAAAGTTGTCATATGTAGAGCTGAATCATGTGCAGGTTATAATAATGGTCATCTATGTCTGCCGAAATGTGTAAACTGTACATTTATGAATACTTGTTAGTGTTTATCATGTACTGTTTAGCGCTGTCCCAGGGAAGTGTAGGGATTGACCTTTCCCTTCTTACTGATATGTGCAAGAATAAAATATATTTTGAACATGAAGTAGTCATTTTAAGTGACACTTTCCTTAATAATAAAAGGGTAACGAAAAAAACTCGTGGCATCTTTCAGTATGTACTTTCGAAGCATCAGACATGTCCATTGGGGTGCTCAGAAAATCTTAAGATTTGACACTTTGGCTAATATTAATCAAGAATGATGTAAGGAGTGTTTATCACTGTATCGAGAGACAGTTATACACACAGGACAAAGCTAATAGCTTCCACATTCTCACATTCAGGCCTGAAATGAAGTGCAGATCACAACTGAGATGTTTTGTAGGTAATAGCTCTTTTAAACAGTGACTCTTGAATTGTCTGGCTGAAGAAAAAAAACTTGATAGATTCAGTAGATTAATTTGTGCCCTTACCCATTCAGCAGATATTGTATGACCTGTGAAGGGCCTGCTGTGCAGTCATGTCACCTTGCCCAGCGGGTTCATAAAATCATCTTTGTGACGAGATCATCTCAGCTGGGGTGGTGAGGACAGTGTGATGCGGTTGCTACCGTTTCAGAATCAGCTTTTACTTTTTGGGGAAAATACTGGGTTTTTTTTGCTAATACTGTAATTATGAGACTATATATATTCACGTGCACAAAATCAGGTGGATTGATGCACTCAAATGTGCATATCTATTTAATTCCAAATAGTTAAACCTAAACTGACTGCATTACAAGTGTAGTTTATTAGATTCTGCAACACGAACAGGCTAGAAATGAAAAAAAATAAATACAGAAAGGATGTGGAGGGGCAATAGGGAAAGCACCTTTTGCGTTTGAAGATAAAAGCTGCACACAAACTGCAAAACAAATATTACCAAAAAAAACTCTTCTCTCAAACAATGGCAAAAATGTTCAGTCTTTTATTTAAAAACTATAAACAGTCACCCAAGTAAATTAAGCCAACCTAGAACAGACTGTTAGGTATATGTATATATCGCACACCCTACAGACACTGCAGAAATGGTGAAGGGGAGAGCCCCAGCTCGGATGCTAACACAACAGGCAGTTATAAATGTTACACGACACACTTTAGGGAGGACAGCCTGGGAAGCAGGGAGCCGGAATGTGGCATGGTATTAAGAATGAAAAAATAGTATGATAAAATTCCACACTATATTAAGATAGAAAAAAGGTAGGGAGGAAAATATCATATGCACAGAAAGCAAATAACAGGAGAAAACCTGTATAAAACTCCATGTATTTAAACCAATTTACAAATACAAAAAGAATTTGGTGCGGGCGCAGGGCTCACACAGTGACGCTTATAGTGGATACATGTTGGAGGGGGGAAATACCTTCAATATTTGTGTTTTTTGTTGATTTTTTTGTTTTTGTTTTTGCTCTTCTACAAAATAACATGAGATATATTATTCCATACTCTTTCAGCCAGCAAAATGAGTTCTACAAGTTGTAATAGTACAAAAATGGAAAAGAAAAACAAAAAAGGGAAGAAAAAAAAAAATCACAGTTCCACAAAAAAAATACCTGTTCCCCACCCCCCCTCCCCCTCCCTAAACTTTACAGCATCAGTACCTTTGTAGAATATTTACAAGTTTTTAAGTACATTCATCCACTGCTGAGTATAGAATCACATCTCATACAAGTAACCAGGGATCTAAAAAAAAAAAAAAAATTATTCTACCAAGATAATGCTTCTGATACTCCACAGAGTGAACTCTCCAGTGGCTGCAGCGGCATGAAAGATGTTTTTTTTTTTTTGTGTTTGTTTTACTTTATATTTATTCACAAATATTTACAAGAATTTTTTTCTCATTTAATCATATTGGTATTTATTTCAGTAATAAATAAGTGAAAATATAATCGGCTCAAGTAAGAAAACCAAAGCTATCAAGTTCTAAAGAAAAACAAACAATCTAGCCACACCTCTGTTGCCCCTGCTCCACCCCCTCATCCACTGACCCCACCCACACCTCCTCTTGCACCCTGTCCGAGACCCCCTGCCCCTTCCACCGCTCCTCCAGGACCAAAAAAAAAATGTGCTCATTCGGTTGGGAGTGGAGAGGAAGCCTGTTTCAGGGGTGGGGCGGAGAAGTGGCTCGTTTCGAAAGAGTTGAGCGTGCGCTGGTTTCTGAGTGGCTGGTGGAAGACCCGTGGCAGTTTGTAAGTGAAGGGGGTGGTGAGGTGGTGCAGAAATCCCAACGCACAGAGAATGGAATGGAGGGAGCGGTGAGAAGGGGAGGAGAGGCATTGCCCACGGCTGCGATCGCAGACACGTCACGTGCCAGCAAAAGGACGAAATTTCTTTTTTTCTGCTTGAATGTTTTTGGGTTCAGCTGGGCTCAAGCCTGCAGAGAGCGCGCGAGTTCGTAAAGGCATTTAGCAAGTGTGGTGGAAACCTCCATACTGCTGAGTGCCAGCACAGAGAGGTGGCTCTCATGCCGCTTCACCAACCTGCAAAAGAGACACACGAGATTAAGCATTTCTGCTCCCAAGCCAGCAGCCCCCCTACCTAAACGCACCTGCTGACAGACTGTCAGATACGCGGTTTTACAGCTGCAGCATGTTTCTAAAAAGTAAATGAAAGACCTGAGCCATGAAAGGCAATGCAGCAGAGGCTGTAGTCATTATACTGAGGTTAAGGGGTGACTCCTAGCAGAGCCCACTAAAAACGTCATGATTGTGGTACAATTACCACGTCAAGTTTTTGCCTTAATAAAAATTTTTAAAAAAGTTAAAAAAAAAAAAAAGGTACACACTGTAGCCACGCAAATCAACATTTGGTGTGGTTTGATAACAGCAGGCTTTGGTTGCTTAGCAACACAAGTCAGACATTATTAAAAATCCATTGTTCTCTACGAGGAATAATGTGGTTAATTCAGAATTCCATAGATGTGTGAGATGCGTCTTTTCAAGTGAGAATTTCAACAGCTTTGAAAGTATCTCAGCCTATTATATTTTTTCACACCCACAACTATGCATTTTGTAAAACTTGAGTTCATATTTAACCGGACAAATACTTGACATTGAAGTTTGCTCAGTGGCAGCTTCTCAGATTCTCATTTCCAACAATAACATGAAACCTTTTCAAACTCCTTAGATAATGAGCTGATATTGTTTTATCATTCATATTTGAGTGACACTAAGAACCACCTGCTTGGGTAACTAAAAAAGAAAATGTACTTACTTTCGTCCACAGTCTGAATACTTGGCGATGTTCTTTAACGTTAAGGCAGCAGTTAATCTAATATGTTTGGTCATTGGTCCCTCTTTATCATCCTACGAGAAGGAAGAGAATGGGAGAATCTTTTGTTAGTATAATTACTAAACAGATCATTCAGAGAATGAATAGAAAATAATAGAAAAGGGCTAAAATAAATATAAACACAAGTAAATAATAAACACTTACTGTGAAGTCCCTGAACACCAGGTTGCGTGAGCCGCGGCGCAGGGCCATAAGAGCCGCACTGGGGTGATTGACTATAGCTTTCTGACGGGGAGGAGCTGGACTACTGCCTGCCAGTGGAGGAGACCTACACACAGCCACAAACACGAGTTAGAATAAATACAAAAGTAATGAATTGTCAAGAATTTTAAGTCACTTTGGATAAAAGCGTCTGACAAATGTACTGTAAGTGTGTGTGTGTAGTGGTTTAAACATTTCCAGGTCTCTTTCCCAGGAAGTCTAGTATTTCTCAGACACTGCTGGCTTCAACAAATCAATCCTTCATGAAATTACATCAGAAGTTGCTGATGGACTTTCAAGTACATCGATCAGGCATAACATTTAAACTACCTCACTAATACTGCGTAGGTCCCCTCATGCCCATAAAACACTGACTTGTTGAGGCATGGACTCGAGACTTCTGAAGGTGTGCTGGGGTGTTCTTTCTTGGACCACTTTTGGTACTAAACACTGCGTACCAGGAATACCTTTAGAAAAGTATTCTGACCTTATCCACCACAATCTGACTCTTGTGAAAGTAGCTCAGTACCTCACACTTTTTACACTTAACCATTTCCCTGCTTTCAATGCATCAACTTCAAAAACACCGGTCAACAGGTCAAAATCATCAGAGATAAGTTTATGTTTTTGTAATGAAGCTAGTTCTATACTGCATGATAGTTGGTATAACGATCATATAATAATCATATGCTGAGTGTTTGTGAAGAAACAGTGGTAGCTGACTGACTCTGATCATTATATCTATGCCACAGTGTGGCCTGTCTGACTTTGCACTGAAAACCCTGAAAGAGTTACTTAATTGGTGCATGTGATTTAATTAAAAACTAATGCAAGTATATTGCAAATCAAAAAATTGATGTGACTAAAAGCAAAAAAACAGAGCAGATCTGAAATCAGCATGAAAAACTGGTTTACAAAAGTGTGTTGTGGTTTCTGATAAACTTTTTATTGTTGACCTGTGTAATTCACTGCTCATTAGCCGCATGGCAGTTGCTCGGTGCTTAGATGTACAAATTAGCACAAATATATTTTTTTTGTTGCATCATGCGAGTCTCTGAAGAACCAGTGGGTTAATTTTATTTTCTCTGGAAAAGCCCCGCCCCCCCAACAGTTGGTCTTGCTGAAAAATTAAGTCTGGATCAGTTCCAACTCTCCTTGGCTCAGCATCAAACCTCGGACAAGTAAATCAATTTAACGCTATATAATTCTGTTGCTTTGCTGTATAAGATTACCTAGCTTTTTCCCTTAAACTGTGGTATTAATGTTTGCTAATTTCACTATACCATAATGAACCTACTCACACATTAGGTGGATCATATGGACTGGAGAAACTCCAGAAACATGTAAGTGTAACAAGCTAGTGGTGTGCATAGATTAATTTTTTAAATCTAGATTAATCTCACTGTAATTTTGGAATTAATCTAGATTAAAATGAATCTGAATTTGAATTCTGCCAAAGGCATTCAGAATATGTGTGCTACCCAAATAATGACTAAAAGTAAGTCTTTGAGAACGGGT
>JBBJLR010000133.1:17985641-18005266 GCA_037577145.1 Brachypetersius gabonensis | reverse complement strand
CGGAGCCCGTTTAGTAATATTTCTCTGGTAGCGCCGTTTGTACTCAGTTCAACAGAACAATACTATGAGTGTCCATAGATGTTCACTGCTTAACTTTACTTGTTTCTTTAAGTGAAAGTAAAGGTTTGGTGAAAAGTTTTCAGCCCTCTATTCACACTAATTCCTTCCTACCACCCTGTGGGCTAAGCCCCCCTTGTCTTTCCATCCTAGTGACGTCTCTGTTTCACAGTAGGCATACACACCGGTTCAGACTCGTTCTCGCCCCCTACAGTGCAATTCGGCCAGGTATACATCCGCACTAAAATATCAAGGTGAAAGTCATCATAGCTTGCATAGTATAGACCCAGCTCCCAACTTTGTGAATAGATTAACGGCGATATTTTTTTTAATCGCCCGATAAGAGTCTCACGTTAAAGCAGCACATTAACGCCGATAACGGCCCACCACTAGTAGCAGCTAATTCAGCTGATTCTTATAAAGCAGCAAAAAAAGAAAATGTCACAGATCAGTATTACAAAGGAATAAGTAAATGTAGCAAAGTATAGAGCGCATGCAGTGCATTTTAAAAATGAGACAAAACTGGTCACCAGGAACTTTGATAAAATACTGCAATTCAGCCTGTGTAGTAGCTGCACTGCTAATAGACACTCCATTAATTAACGCATTTCTAACGGTTATTTACCTACTTATTTAGTGTTGTAGCTTGCAGCTTGGCACACAGCTAATAAATACATGCATAAACAGTCATACAATTCTGTACATCCATGGGTTTCTTTTTTAGTGTCTGTGTGTGACCACCCAAATGCAAAAAGAGTGACAACAGAAATGTTTACACACTTGGAAGTATTGGGATTGCTGCCTTGTGTTTGTTCCTCCAGCTTGAGTCCAGCTAAAAGCGCTTCCCTCGAGCAGTGCTTGTCCTGCAAAAACAAAACCCACACACAGACAGGGGACATCAATAATAATTACTAAACTACTCTTTGACTGATGGTCAAATTGCTTTACACTACTCTTGCACATTCTCAGATAATACTGTATTCACTTCAGAGGTTGATGCCTAATGGTGCTTCAGCTATGGTATGGTCAAGAAGATTTTGATACACTGCTCAATTATTAAACATGGTCTTGCCTGTAGATGCGTGATAAAGGAAAGTCTCTGCCGTGGAAAGGGTTCACAGCCTTCCCACTGGCACTGTCCAGGATAGACCTCCTTGCTGCCGTGCAGTGTAGCTGCATGGTAGAACACCTGGGCAGGAGTTTCAAACCACCTGGAAGATCACACACACACAAGACTGTGAGAACTCAAGAACAGCAGCCCTTCAGGGAAATGTCTTCTCAGTAATATGGAAAGAGACCAGACGAGCCACTAGAGGATGTGTGTGAGCGAGGTCTCGCTTAACAGGCATGAATGAAGGGGACTGGCTAAAAATGTTAAGCATATTTCTATTCTTTCATGCAAGAGTTTCCTTGGATTTTGGAGAACAGAATTTTATTCGCTGTATCTCACAAACACTGCTATGATGCACTAATCAGTTATTCACACTGACTAGATGCAGGACATAATGAAGTCCAGTTTCAGTATTGCAATTTAATGGTTTCAAATTTGATTTACACTTTATTAGAATTATTTCTCATTCTTCCTGCAGCATCTTGCCACTTAAAAAAAAAAAAAAAAATTTGCACCGGCATCCCAGCGTCTAGGAATGTGAGTAAATGGAAATCGCAAAGAATGCATCAGCTGAACCCTTGAATTTATTAAGAGTTGCTGTTGAAAGCTACAAACTGGGACCACCCTCAGTAAAGTAATGGCCGTGAGATTTTTCAGTTTGAGATCATCCATGTAAAAAAAGTACTGTTTAAAAGTCCCGTCCCTAGAATAAAGGTTTAACATGCAAAAACATGACCACAGTGTTTTATGTTGTCCTATGTTCACAATTAGAATAATCAGAAATGGAGAACTTCATTAATCCCACAGGAAACTGCTTATGCTATGACCGCACAGACACAAAGACAAGAACAAAAGTCAAAACAAAGACTCAAGAAATACAAAGAAAATGCTTAGTACTAAATTCACTATGCCGTATAAATATTGTAGGTAAGCAAAATAACTGCTGAAGTTTGCTGGTTAACACAGAGTGGTTTGGTGATGCTCCTAATAGTGACATGATGTGATGTAGTAGTATGTGATAAGTAGTGACAAGTTACACAAGTAGTAACAAATGTTCAGAAAGTTAGTGCATTTGTCCATATAACAGATTTACTTTTACAAATTACAACTCTGCATAAACGTCCTACAGCTCCCCTTTTGGACCCTCTCTGGAGTGCCCTCTAGTGCCTAAGCAATGTGTTGGACTAAGTGGCAGTGCTCCTTGCTAGAAAAACTGATGTGCAACCAAGTAGGAACATTTTAAAAAGTTTTTCTTCTATACATTTGACAAACCTAATCCAGGAAGAGATTAAAATGTTAAAGCACAATTGCAGACAAAAGGCCTGTCCTAAAACGAATGTAATTTTCACAAGACCATATTATACTTATATTTTAAAACTAGATCAACAGCTATTCTTCAGCATCCATAGAATACTACTATGAAGTCAGGTTTCGGTCTCTTTGGTCACAGAAAATATTCTCAATCTACATGTTTACTGCAGAAGCTCTGTAGCTTCTACCTTAAATCATAGTCTAGTACGAGTATTGGTTAGCCAGTGACATACATTTGCCTGTGTGTTAAATCATGTGGAATACATCAACATGCAGTAAACAAATAAAGAATTAAACTATATTTCATTTTACGTGTATTTAACCCAGCAACACAATTATTTGTTAGCTGAAGGCAGTGATTGCCAGTCACTCCTACACTGGAAAAGGGGCACTAGATCTTCCTTACCGTTTACAGGCCTGCCATAGACATTTGAAGTTCTGCCCGGGTTTGCGAGTGTGTTCTGGCGAGAGCGGTGTGGCCTGGGGGCCCTCAGCTGGAGAAGCTGAACTCTGATTGGCTCCCTGTGCAGACACAACCATTGGGGGCGGAGACTGTGGCAACATAGGCTGCTGCAGAGAGAAAAAAAATCCACCAAAACATCAGGTTAAAAATTGGAAATTGTTGTTTTCACCAAACATGAAAAAGAACAGACAAAAAAAATATTAAAATGAATGTGCTGCCTCTAAAGAGTCTCCTTAATGAGGACACAGCTTGAAAATCTGATTAAGATAACCCTAGTCAATGTAATAGAGCCAAGTTTGCGTCATTGCCTGCAGTTCAACATTGTTTAATGTGACCGGTATGGGTATTGACATTTACAGAGGACATAACTTAAAACCACTGCCAAAGAAGGAAAAAAATTGCAGTTTCCACAATATGCCCAGATTTAGCCACACTTTAATTAAGCAGCTGAGCTATGTTAGGCCCAGAGGTGTTAACTGGTGCTTACTGCTGACTGACTGCTAACAAAGTTGTAATATTGCACATATACAGCCGTATAAATCTCCACAGAGCACTGGCAGTAGAATGCGACCCTTTGAAGAGGTACAAGTCTAAGATCACCATGCACCATGCCTAAGGTCAGCTAGTGTTTTAGACAAGGTTGATTTAATCCTTATTGCTCAATTTTTGCTCATCAATTCATGTTTGCAAGTGACTCCTATTTGCAATGTCAATGTAAAAACTGCACCCATCCTAAAAAAAGAGCCATCATATGAATGATCCATCAACAAAAAATGACTGAAGTAGCAGCAAATCGCAGACCATTAGCTCAGCTGTTCATGATCAGAGAAGGTGGAAAAAAAAAGGCTACATGCGTTAATGCGTTTGCCACCTTTACAGGAAGAAAACTTCAAGCTGTTGCTTCTACAACCAGGAACATGGGACAAATACGTAGGTCTGTACTTGAGCAGTAAGTGGGTGGAGGAGTGGGGCAAACAAAAACCTGATCTGACTGCTCATTTAGATGGCATGGACATGAATATGAATCTGATCAAGGATCACATGTTATTGGCTCCGATCTGATCACATTTGGGTAGACTTTTGCATAGGTCTGCTGGTAATCTGCTGAATATAAGATTGCGTTTTTTACCAAATAAAGTCAGACTAAAAAAGAATTTGCATTCAGATATTATTCCATATCAAGATGCATAAAACATTAGCATAAGGTTTTCTTTGCTCTGTACAAAATGATTAGTGTAATGCTTGGGAAATTGAACTCTTTGCAGTAATTACCTATTTTATATGCCATTCCGAGTATTTTACTTTGCGCTGCTTTGACATTTTTTCAGCACAGTACAGAGCTCTCATGAAAAGGGCTTGAAAAGCTATTCCTGGTCGGTATTTCTCTTCCTGCACAATACCAGCAGACGGGGATGTCGCATCATCAGCTGTTACTCTGGGGCTTTTTGACACACGTTTCTTTAGCATGCCCTTAGAGAACATGTCAAATGTGCGAAAGAAATCCATGCCCAAGCCATAACAATTTTTTGTTAATACTTCCTGTATTATACATTTCTTCTGAAGTCCTGTGAAGTTTCATTTGATCTTGCCCTACACATTGGCAAACCAGATCAAGATTCGAATTCATCAGATCATTAAAAGTCTAAGAGTTATGCCCTAGAATGGGTTTTCCCAGCCAAGGGTTGAAGAATCCCTTTTTGGGTTCTGTTTTAGGGTTCATGAGACAGTGATGGAAAGGACACTAACAATTCATTTTTGAAAATAAAAATGCCCAAAACCATTTGAAAAAACCAAAAACCATTTAATGTATGTTTAATATAAAAAAAGAAGGCAGTCTATACAACATCTGTAAAGAATGCAACTTCTGAATCCTTCAAAATCCTGAATTTTCCATTTCCTAAAATCTACAGTTCTTACACAATCCCCTGTTCTGCAACTGATCAATTCATGAAGTGCTGGAATCTTACCGGAGTGGTAGTTTCAGGAAGTGTGGTGGGAACGCTGGGCTTCTGTTGCGCTGCATTTTCTATTGCTACTTTTGCTACTGTGCTTGGGTCTGCACCTGCCGGGACTGCCACCATTGTAGCACTGTTGCCAGCGTTGTTGGGGTCACTGATGGTCACTATCCGTACGCCCATCTTGCTGGGAATTCCTGAGGCTGCTGCACCTCGATCCCAGTCTTCTGCTGGTCTCTTCAGGGCTCTGCTTTCAGACATGCCGTTGGTGGGCAGCTCTGCTCCAGGGGTGTTCGGCGTGCTGGGTGTGGTTGCAGGGGGTGGTGAGGAGTGGTTGTGAGGTGGGTGCTGCTGCCTCAGGCCCGGCATGTCCGAGTTCTGGGCTGAGGGACCATTGGAAATCTCCGCACCATAACTGGAGCTTTTGGGACCATTGGCCAGCCGCTCTGGCTGCTCTGCTTTGGCAGTGCCCTGCTGGGGTGAGAGAGAGTCAGTGAGGGGTAAAGCCCCATGTCCTTTTGGAGGCAGCAGCACCTCCCCATTGCCCATATGTTTGGAAGCTTTATGATTTGGAATGTTTTTGCTTGGATGGGCACCAGTTGTGGCATCACGATCAAAGTCACAGACACCATTTACCAAGAGTTTTCTGGATTCGGGGGGAGGTTTTGCCATGCCATCACTGCCCTGTACAGTGGGGCCATTGAGTGCCTGTGTGCCCTGTGTAGCCTCCGGTTGGCTGTTCCCTGAGTGGTACGGAGGTAGACTTGAGTCAAACTTCCTCCCATTGACCAGCTTGGCCCCAGGTTCATCAACCTCCACAGACTGCCCATTGCTGGCTTTGGTGGAGCCTTCAGTTACCAGGGAGTTCTCCATTACCTCAATCTTCCTCTCATGGATGTGGAGTCCCGTGGCGTCTTTTGCCTCCTCCTCCTTTTGGCAGATAATTTTGTCACCTCTGAAAGGTGGCACAGTTGTTGTGCAGGTAGCTACTGCAGGTGGCAAAGGCGGGGTTAGCTGCAGACCAAGCGTGGGGGGTGGTGTGTTGATGGTCAGCCCAGTCTGAGAAACGAGAGAAGATGGTGGCCCCTGGCTGCCAGCTGTAGCATTGGGGAAGCTTGAGTTTGGCACTACTGTGAAGGTGACCTGGTTACTCTGTGTGGCCTGTAAGATTGTGGCAGGGTTTGAGGCGGAGAGGATTTGCCCAGGTAGGAGAGAGATGGGCACAGTCTGTACAGCACCTGCACCTGGTAAAGAACTTTGCACCAGCTGCACACTTAGTTGCGGTGTCTGTGGAGCTCCCTGGCCACTGTTGGTCACCTGGTACACCACTTGTGGGCTTGGTGCCCTGGTACTGGCAGGGGGAGGGACCTGGGGAGCAGGGAGAATAAGCTTTCCTCCAGGCGTGGTAGGGCCACGCTTTGGAAGTAGTAACTGTTTGATCAAACTGGACTCTGTGGAGGTAGTCTGGGAAGGGGCTGTGGGAGGGAGTGGTGGAGGGGGAGGGGGTGGCGGAGGAGGAGAGGGATGAATCTGAAATTGTTGCTGACGTTTGACAGACAGCATCTGACCAACTGTGGGCGGTGGGCCCTGACCCTGGACAGGATTTGAGGGTGGAGCCAACACTTGTGGACTGGGACATGAAGTGGACTGGCCAGGTGAAGAAGTGGGCTGAGAAGAGGGAGTGGGTTGCCCTGACAGCTGGATGGTCGGAGCATTTTGCACGCTTGAGGGATTAGCAAGCACAATCTGGTGAATGGCTGAAGCAAAAGCAGGGTTGGGTTGTGGGTTAGGACTAACTATGACTAAGCTCTGTTGCTGCTGTTGGTGCGGTGTTGGATGTTGTGGATGTTGCAGAGGTGGCTGTGTCTGTGGTGCAGGTTTGGGAGCAATGTTCTGGAAGGTCACACGAGGCCCTTGGGCACTCTGTACACCTGCTACAGTGAACACATGCCCCCCAGCCACCAATGACGTGCAAGGAGCACTCACATACTGAGGAGGGGCCAACACCACAGTTTCCTGCGGTGAGGCACCCAGCTGGCCCTGTGGGGCAGACAGGCGCTGCTGACCCAAGGGAGAGCATGCTCCCTGTACCCTGCCTGCAAATATGTGTCCCTGCGGCATGCCCTGCTGGATCAATGTGACTGGAGCATGGTGAAGGAGGGGCTGTTGAGGCGTAGGGGCTGTAGAGACAGTGCTATGCATGGAAGCAGGGGGAACAGTGGGAGCAGTCGGAGCAATGGAGGCAGTTGGGGCTGTAGGGATGGCGCTCTGGATCATGGCCGTCTTCAGGATGTCACTGGGCCGTGGAGGCATCGGTGAAGCAACTGGACATGAGGGTGGTGGTGCTTCCGGGCATGGAGATGCCGCAGCTTGTACCGGCGGATTTGCTGGGAGCCGTGGACCAGCATGGGGGGACACAGAAGCGCTGAGAACATGGTGAGGATGTGGTGCTCCATGCATGTTGAAGGCAATCGGTGGTGCTGCCTGGCCGGCAGTAAGGCTTGGTGCTGGTGCCCGGACAAACTGCCCACCCACACTAGAGGGCAAGCCTGGCAAACAGAAGCAGAGAGGAAAGTTAGAAAACTATAAACAGAATACTAATGTACTTTGTAGTGCAAAACACAGGACACGCATCAGTGGCTTACCTGAGTGGGCGTGTTGCGGAGGCTCTGTTGTTGCCTCGTGTTTGGGCCCTTGTACAGGACTGGCCTGTTGCTGCTGGTAATACAGCTGAACGGGGAGAGGAATTGCCCTTTTTCGTACACCAGCTACGTGGATCTGGGCCTGGCCACTCACTCTAGAGTCCTCAATGCGCTTTACCGTATGATTAGGGAACAAGGACCTATTTTTTAAAGGAAGAAAGAATAACAACCTCTTATGTATTCACATTTGATGAGAATACCAAATCTGCATCAGTTTAAATAAGTCTGAACCTATTACATATACTTAGAGCTTGCCATTAATGGGGTGTATGAAGACATACCGTAGGCATTTGTAAAAAGCATTGGAGGTTAGTACACCCCCACGAGCCATTTTGCTGCAGGTCGCCAAGTAGTCGGAGTACATCTCTGAGCGAGAAACAGAGCCTTCTGCATGCACCTCATAATGAGCATTCAACCTGGAAAGACATGAGAGACTTAACACATGCAACATGAGCGATAGTGGCTCATGGAAAGTTTCATAACCTGTTATCTCTATAAACAAAAATCTCTGTACATCTACACATGTAGACACAAAAAGAGCTACATATAGTGGGCCAGTAGTGAAAGTAGTTTATTCCACATCTGCAGTATTGTGGAGTTAAAAGATCTAAGACAAGGGAGGCAAATGAGTTTATCGCACATGAGGAATTTCTGGATTTGCTCTTACAATCCTCGGAACACAACAGGTTGCACCAGAGGCAAAGCAACTATTGGACTTCCAGTTAAATAAATTCTGGCTTCGTTAGTCATCTAATACTACTAGCCTTTTCACCTGTGTTTTACACCATGAGACTTCAACCAAATCTTAAATACCACCTGCATTTATTGCCATATATTCTAAACGCTCATTTATAATAGAGGATATTTCTTGTAAGACTTCACTAAACTGAAAGCTGGATTCAGCGGTCTGATTTTCAGAATATAACATTAAATGAGAAAGTTATTACCATAAAGTAAAACCGGGAAAATGCTCAGATGACAGTTTGCCTACATACCTTGGTCTGTAACATTTTAGCAAGCTTGTAAGGGGAAAAAAAGTATGGGGGGAAAAAAAAAAAGGATTTACCACTGTGTTGTAAACTTTTCTCCATCTATCTCCACAATACCCAGAGGAGTAGTAGACTGAACAGGAACTCTCGTCACTATAAAACAAAACAGCATTTAAAGTCAAATTCAGAGCCACATCACAAGATTGTTCAACCTAACATGTACCATGACCATGGTTTGCATAGTTCATGTATTCTTATTAGAATGCAAAGTCTAAGGCACCTAACCCAACTACTTGCTAAAGTCCTCTCTGAACTGTAGAGGGCAGTGCAGAGCTACAATATGTAAACAACCCAGTTATTGCTGCAACTAATTATTTCCTGTCTAATCAGAGAGGAAGATGCACATGCTCAGAAATACATATCAGGGTATTGGCTCTGCTCACAGCCTGACACCGCATACGAAAAAAAAAAAATACTATGATGAACTTGATAAATATATGACAATATAAAACGGCCATTATGTACAATGCTCCAAAAGTACAGATATGCAAAAGGTCTTACCTGGCACAGGTGTGCCTTGCATGGGAGGAGGTACGTGCTCTACAAGCTGGGGTCGTACCTCTGCAACTTGGTTACTTGCACTCTGGTGCTCAATCAGTTTGATGGCGGTCAGAGCATCAGGGCCAAATGTGTGCAGGTCCACAGACACTAACCGCACCAGAAGATCTAGACATACACAAAACACTTTAGAAGATCATCGCTTCTGAAACAGTGTTTATGAAATGTTAAGTCTGATTTCTAAGCACAAAAATGCATATTGATTAAAATATAATTCCATCATGCTAGTCTGCAGTAAACTAGATTCTTCCATTAAAGAAGTGATTGAATAAATAGACTTTAACAAGTGGACACATCCCTCTTCAGGGTGCATCGTGGACATATTTTCCTGTGCCCTGAGGCCTGGGCTTCTCATGACATACCTATGCTCCTGTCCACAGACGCAATTTTGGAGCAGGTGATCTCGCCAAGTTCGGTCAGCTGGTAAAGCACCTCAAGGGAAGAGATAACCAGCATGACATCCGGCAGGGTCAGCAGGGCGATCACCTCCCGATATGACTCCTGGTCCACATACTCGCAGATCAGAACTCCGTTATCCTCTGCCTTGCTCAGGTTGCCCAGGATCTCCATGGCTGCAAGAGAGGAGACCGTGGCATTACAACTTTGCAGACACGGTGTGAGGATGAAGAAAAAAAAAGAAAGAAAAAAAACTGTTGCCAATCGCTAATCTTAATATGACATATAAATCATTTTTAAATAAATAAACCATACTGCTAAAAACCAAAATGATACTTCTCTAATACTTCTACTACATTTGGTCTTACCTCTCGTTTTTAGAAAGCGGTCCCTTGACATCAGGCATGTAGTAATTGTGTGGAACATTAGGTGAGTTGTCCGGAAATCCACCGGATCCAACTGAAGCTGTTACACAGAGGAAGAAAACCTGAATTTCAGCTGAGAAAGCTGATGTCTGGCATAATGCATCATGAAGCAGAACTTCACATTCACTTTTTTGGGGATCAACAATTTAGCATGAAAAGGGTGAAAGCTTAAATGGCTCCAACACCAGTAAAAGACATTAGTTTCATTCAAAGACACTCATTCAAAGTACATGATGCAAAGATACACAAAAAGCAAAGAAGAACAAAATCAACATGATGGACTTCCTTGCTTCAGCTGGTCACAGTAACTGTAATGTCAATTAGGACTGGTTTTTGTTTCTTGTACACCATTTAATTTGAGACTGTAATAATTTTCATTTATGTTCAACTTTAGTTGTTTGAAAAAAAAACAACAATAAAACGTATTGTAAAATGTATAATGAACAAATGTCTGAAAAGTGCTTTAACACAAAAAGAAATCAGCTGTCTCTAAACATGGGCTTCTTTTTCATGTGTATTACATTGTCCAGTGTCATTTCTGATGTTCTCATTACACTACAGCAGCACTTTGCCAAAATTATCATACAAAAATATGTATTTTATAAAACAGCTAAAGCCAAGCTGTTAAAAACAATGTATCCCAAATGAATAACAACAGCATGCTGCAGTAACAGCAACATGTGAGTTAATGTAACACATTCAGCCACTTTCTTATTTTAACTGGAAGCAATTTATAGGCTGTAAAAACGCAATTTAACCAAACCATACCAGCATTAGAGCAACATCAGCAAGTTTCTGACAAGAAACAAGCATCAAAGTGACCAGCAAATTGGATGCGCAATCAACCAAGAAGCAGCTAAATGATGGCTCTAGAGCTCAAACCAAAAACAAAAACACTGTGTGTGCAGGGAATCACTGACAGACAAACTTTAGCCTAGTTGTCTGACTTTCTAGACCAATTAGCAGCCCATCTGAAAGACAGTATATGGGAAGTTGATTTAGATGTCTAGCCTTGAATTTATTTCTTCTGTGGCACATGTCTACTTACAAACATTTGTAAGAAAAAAAATAAGTGGGGTTTTATTTACAAATCTGTTTGTTGTATTGTGGGATCATTACATTCCACTTGTGTCTAATCCTACATTCAGGGGGTCCGTGTGGCTGTTTCTTATTCCAACAAAGAGAACACCTGTACTACGAGACTGAAACCAAGTAAAATCAGGTGCACTCCTGCTTGTTTTAGACCGAAAACCTGTAACCATGCCAGCTACCTCAGTTTGTCCTGAATTTGTCTAGAATTTATTTTTTCACTAATTAGAAGTGAATTTTCTGTCATGGTATTATTAGACGTTTCTTCTTGTGGATTCCTGGACACATTTGTGCTTTACCTGAAACTTCCCGATTCACTTTTAGATCAGACTGATTTTAACCAACACAGCTATAAATACATTCCTACTGAGATCACCTGATTCTTTATTGACCAACTGAAGTTTGGCATTTTGATTTACCAGACACACGTTTACAAAAAAAAAAAAAAAGTTAAGTGCCTTCACTGGTATTGCATACTCCCCTGCATCTACTCTGGTAGTTTTTTTCGCCATGACTTTATGAAACAAGATTTTAACGTTGTTTCAGGAAACCATTTGAACAGGTTTCTCTGTGGTCACAAGCTTTCTTTGTCGTGCTGAAATAGGTTTTGGTAAATGGTGTCGCAAATCTCGACTGAGATTCTCCTCGGTCTGCAAGTTAACAGGAGCCTCTCAGACAATGTTGTGCCTTATTTTGTGGAAAGCGGCTGTAGCTTGCCCACCACCATGCGTCTCCCACAATACTGCTAATGGACAGAGATCACAGTCCCAGACTTGAATGCTTATCAGTTTCACTCACACATACATGACTATGCAAAAGCAGATTAATAAGTAATGATGGAGCCATCAGTGTATCAATGTATGGACAGCAACAAAGTGGTCAATGATATATTACTGAAACAAACTGCCTTAATCTTAACAGTACTGGCTCCTCCATTCATAAGATCAGAGGAAAGGTCCTGCCCTCACCTCTCCTGCTACGTTGCCCAGAGTGTCGAGGCCTAGTTGCCGTAGCGAGACAAATGTGCAGTGTGCGCAGAGGAGGAGGAAGCGCAGACAGGTGCGATTAGCTGCCAGCAGTTTGACGTTGGTCTCCTCAAAGGACAGGTTCCTCAGGATGATGGCCACCTGGAGCACACGCTGGCCCTCTACGTCATCGATCCCCATGTTCCGCAGCGGGTGGAACAGGGACGCCTGCACATCACTGTGCTCGGACCCATCTGAATGGAAAAAGACGAAGAAAAAAAAGCACAACCATATTGAGAAAGTTTTCACCACAACAAACAGACCGAAAGTGTAATGACTGAGTGAGTACACCCACCTTGTGGTGTGCAGCTCTTGTCTGAGATGAGATCTTTTACTTCATTGTCTTCCACAACATCTTTCCAAAACTATAAACAAAATGCAAAAATCAATCAAAAATGATGATCAAATCAATAATGTAAAACAAACCTATTTTTAAACCATTTGTATATGTATGCTCACTGTGACAAAACTGATCTAAAAAGGCGTCTTTACCTTCGCAAAATCTCGGGAAGTTTTTTCCCTCCAGTCCATGCCAAATACAGCAGAAAAGCTACCTAATGCTGCAACAAGAACAGAGAAATAAACAAATGTAACATTGAAATGGTTTGATGTGAAATGCTCTAGAATTGTTCACAGTGGGGATGATGGGCTATAAGGCAAAACAGTTCCCATAACAAACAAAGACATTTTATTTTCCATATTTACCACCATTAAAAGACATGTGGGTTCATTGATCATTTTTGAGATTACATTTTTCTCCAGGTTCCCCATCACTACCACTGACAGCTGGCTTCTCTACAATACACGATCTTGAAAAAAAATCTAAATTTAAACTTAACTCAATTGTCTCATAACTAAAGAAACAACTGAATGAAATCACAAGCACTTGTTATTTACAAGAACAATATTTGCAAAGCTATTATTACAGCATCACAAAAGTAAAAGTAAAAGCAACTGTGGCAGTATTCAGCGGTGTACATACAGTCATCAAAGACTCCTGCGTGTGCCAGCAGCAGTGTGATGAGTTTGGGCTCTTTCTCCAGCTGCATGGTGTGCTTGCTCTCATTGGACAGCAGTGTACACACATTGATGGCAAAGTCCACCTCATTAGGAAGCCCTGACAGCAGGGACAGCACCAATTTGTTGTAGTCGCACGGAGGGACAAAATCTGTCGACAGGCCATAGCTTTGGCGGAGATAGTCTGTCAATCAAAATCAAGGAAGGAAGAGTTAGCGAAAGATCTTTTATGGCATAATACAAAAGATCACATGAGCATCAAGATAAGCTGAGGATTTACTATTTACTAGTGCCTTATCTAGATCACCACATGCCTACATACTACACACCCCTCCATAAGTCTCTCATAACTGAACATATTGGTCCATTTATTCATCGTGAGCTTCTTCTTTCATTATAATCAAGCATATGAACACTAACAGCAACAAGTAGCTCAGTGATTTATCAGGAGAACAGTTCATAGAGAATGACTGGGCAATCCCCTGCCCGGTACACACACCCCTCCCCCCAAAAAAAAAGGTACAGCAGTGAGAGAAACATCTCATACTTGCTACAGACACCATCATAGTAAATTAATACTTAGTCTAATTAATACAATTCTATATCATAATTGTCAGATATATTAGGAGTTTTTAAACTATGCATTTACAACACATTCATGCTTGGCTCATTCTTCCACAACATTAAAACAATGTGCTACAATTAAAGATGCCACCGTCATCAGCGTCAATGGCAAAGTGTATGGCACTGAAACAGTAAACTTTGGATCAGACATTGAAAGAGAAAAGATTTTGCCCAAGCCTGTAACAAATCTACCCTCATTTAGCTTGCACACACGTAGTGTATGGTCATGTTGTTGGCTGCGCGTTTCTTGTTGGGTAGTAGTGTTTGAGCAGTTTTGGCTTCTTTTAGATGTTGTTCTTAAGTGAAGTGCTTTAAATGAAAATGCTTATACTTTAAAATGAGAAATTTATCAGCCAATACTCAAGTTTCAATAACAAAAAAGCAGAAGTGACACCTCACCACCTCTTACAAACCTGATGCTGTTGACTGTACTATTTTTCTTCAATATTACACCAAAGCAATTACATTGTGTTAATCAGACAGCAATTAGATTTCCAGAAAATACATTGTGTCATTCAATTAAACGTCAGCATAGTAATATATTATCTGTACCTGTCTAAGTATTACATTTACTTACAACCCTCTCCATAAACATCCACTTTTGAACAATAAGTTTGAAGGGCAATAAGTCTTAATCTGATTAAGAAAGAAAAAAGGTATGTTTAGTCCACCCAGACCCAAGCTGAAGCACAGACAAAGGATTAGATCTCAGCCTCCCACAACACGAACAGCGAACTTGCCAAGTGTTCACAAAGTATAAAAATCAACACCAATCTTTGTAGCAGCAATCAGTGCCTTGGAGGTTGTTAAGGAATTTGGTAAAACCAGAGGAAATCAAACTGGTAATCAAAGATGTTTACATATAATCAACAAACTGCTCTGTTACGTTAAATGTTTTAAAACTGTATTTTAACTGAAACATTTTTCCCTACAATCATCTAAAATAATGTGTAGTACAGTCTACAGTGCCCTTACGAATGTGAAAAATCAGCCCAACTGTAAGCGGTCATTCACAACAATCTGACTGTGAGGTACATTCTTTTATAACCACTTTCCTAATTTTACACCACATTTTAATTTTTTTTATCAAGTACACAACACTTTCTCAGTGGACGGACCAAATTCAAACACGTGGCCGACTTTAGTCATCTTTACTCAGTAATCAATCAAGCTCATTTTAAAGCATGCAAGTGTGAGTCAGGTACTCTGACTCGCAAACGGTGAAAAACATCAAATGAAAGGCGGTTACGATGCGCAAAAAAAAAAGCTGAATTCTAGAAAGAAATTTGAGCAGAGTATCAAATTAAAGAAAATCAGACAACTAAAGCAAATACACAAGTCACCAATGATTGGAAATGAATGACTATTACATTTCAGTAGTTTAGCATATCCCATATAAACATTCAAGCGGGCTGGAACGCTTTCGAAAATGAGTCCATTACTATCAGTCAAGCACAACCATGGAAACTGGAAACTTAATTAGTACACTGTAGTAATGAGTTCACTGAAGTACAGAAACATTTTACCATTTACAGCCATTTCTCAGTTGAACTTCTAAACATTCAGCAGGTTCTTTCACATACTAGATTTAGTTACATAAATCCGGAGCAGAACAGCAATTACCTACATCACTTAATAGTCACTTGTGTTTAAGCGGACACAGGCAACAACCAGCACGACAAGACAGATTTTAGCAAAATATGGAGGCCCACCTGTTCTGCACATTTCAGCGTTTCCTCTGCACTTACACGCCCACTTCAATCAAGCAAGGCTTGTCAAACAGTGGAGTAGTTTGATCAGGTGTGTTGAGCGCACAAAAAGCTAAAATGTGCAGAACAGGGTCTCCAGGACCAGAGTTGGAAATCAAACATATACTACCTGATACAACATGTTGCTGGTAGTTGTACGAGCAGGGTATTGCACCAATTGGAAGCGAAGGTTTGGGGTTCCCAGGCTGCACCTCCTCATCATCTTCTCCAAAGTGATAAACCTTCTCGTACTTCTCTAAATAGCTGGAAGACGACGCATAAAAAAAAATGGATGAGCACAAACACTCCAAAGCACACCAAAACATCAATAATGTACTACAACTCAGGATCATTTTATTCACACAATGAAAAAAAGCAATAACTGAACCCTTCATTGGTGTATGCAGTTGATTGTCATGACAACAGGTCTGTTTGTGTTATCAGATGCTCAACTGTGGTGAAGGAGAGGCAAAGAGAGACAGAGAGAGAGCAGAAGAGAGCTGCTGCCAACAGTCTGTCACTGGTAACAGGCCCGGCAAGAGCCTTATGCCAAAGGTTTGCAACACTCTACTACTACCAAGCCTGAGAAAGTTAAGCTCATGATTTTCCTTGTTTGTAAGGTATCGATATGTGAGTGGAAAGAGGAGCAGACTTGCTTTGGGCACTGAATAGGAGGCACGGCTCACACATTTGCATTGAGCACTTTCACATGATCAGCAGATGGTGTAAACGTGTGGTTAATTTGGAGCGCACTTCTCAGCAGCACCTGCCAGCACTGCAAGACTGTTTCGTGAGATGTTCTTCGAAAAGATAATTCAAAATAGTGCCTCCCCTTTCACATGCTATTTTTCCTGCAGGAAACGTTTTCTCGCCTGTTCTCTCTCTCCAAGCAGAATGACCAGCTCTTTCCCTGAATAGGCTCAAGAACCTGTAAGCACTACATGTTCTGCAACATGTCATGTCTGTATGAGTAAGAGCTCAGCTACAACTGATAAGTATCATCCCTAATAGACAGTCTCACTTTGGGCTTAGATAATCCTGATTTAGAAATCCAGATTTTGTGAAATCTCCCGGGGGAGCAACTGGATTCCGTGTTTAACTTTTGCACAGTGCTCAGTGGGAGAAGTCTAGAGCGAGAACGCTGAGGGAGCGACGGGCGAGCTCAAGGAATTCCTGAGGAGTAACTGTAGGACTCGCATCGATTACATCATCAGGCTGAGTTCAAGTTCAGGTCACCACTCTAATAAAGAAACAACCAGGGCTGACTAAGAACTCTAGTTAGTGCTAAAACCTGAGCTTCAATGAAACATTCCTCAGATCACAACACGAGCCTGCATGCCTCACAGCAACAGTTACTCTGCTGACATAATGCTGATGGCCCGTAACCATCACAGAAATAGTGTCAAACATTCCCTGCAGCTTCAGACGTGCACACTCATTGAAATCTATCCTAGAAATGACCATCAGTGGGCATTCAAATGAAGCAGATACTAAAAGCCCGAATGATAGCATGATGTTCATGGAACACCCCCACCTTATATGCGCGTACGCAGCAGTAACCGTGTGAGTGTGTCCATCTGCTGAATGAGGTCCCCCTCATCTCTGCGGCAGAGGTAAATCCCACACACGTGCAAACACACACCTACTATAAATACTGTTCCTCAAACACTAAGGTCTCGCTATAAATACCCAGCTTCGCAGCACGCGTACACTCACACACAACAATCTAGCACATGAGGGCTAAAGCTAGCCCCTGTGTTTTACACATCAACTGAGAATGAACACAGACACAAGTCACATATACCCAATTAGTCCTCTGATCCAAGCCCAGAATACAATACAGTAATCCTCTTTTCGTGGGGTTACGTTCCAAGAGCATGTAGTGGTTTTAAAAAAAACCTAAAAATGCCTATTTTTTACAGTGTAAACCCAAAATATGCCCCCAAATATGCTTTTAAAATGACAAAAATAACTACATTTTCTTTATGGGTAATACAGAGTTTAAAATGACAAAGGTAAACCCGTACTCAAAATTAAATTCCCCACCAAGATATACAACTTGGAAGTTTGAAGAACAAAAGTATTTGGACACCGCGGCGAGGTGAACGGTTTTCAGGGAATAAAACCTGATCTACTCGGGTTAAAATACAAATAAGGGCTCGTTGGAAAGGTCTCCTGAAGATCTTCAGAACTGTGGGGTTTAAAGTGTCAGAGTGTGTTCCCCACCAAGATATGCAATTCGGAAGGTCGCGAGACAAAAGTATTGGGACACCGTGGCAAGGTGAACGGGTGCCCTTGTGTGAAAAAAATATTTTTATTGCAATTTTTGCATTATTGTGGAGATTTCCGTGTAATACTACGAGTTTGGTTAAAAATAAATAAATAAATAAATAAATAAATAAATAAAATAGACATGTGACTGAATCTGCGATTCCTGAGCTGCGTAAAAACTGGGGGATTACTGTACTTCCAAACAGAGGTGGGACAATTTATTAAAAAATTGTATTCTCTTTTTGTTGGTAAGGTGATACACATTGAACAAAGACCAACGTCAGGTTTCAGTACAAAAAAAAGATAATTATGTTTAACTGGATTTGGTGCAGTGCAGGTGAGGTGTGATAAAATCCCTTTAGTAAAAACGTTGATAGCACAAACATTGTGTCAAAATATGATATTTTCTTCTATATTGCCCCTCTGCATCTGCATCAGCAACCAAGGCACTACGACTCAAAACATCAGTCTCAAACAAACAAAATGCCAAACTGAAGCTGCAGGAACAGACATGCAAGTGCGCCATTCTTCCACAGCCTGGCGAAAGCAACGTATGCAAATCATATAACTCCAATCTTCTGGAACATTCAAAGTTTGCTTTGCTGAGCAACATATCTTGGGGACAGATTTGATCAAATGAATGACCAGAAATACAGGATCAGATTCTGCTCTTCAACCATACAAGTGTCGTTTAACAAAAAAAAAAAAGGACCAGAAAAAGACAGAGGCTTAACTGCTGCTCAAAGCAATTCCCTCTCAGAATGGCAGAATGCCGTTACCAGACACATGCCCTTTACAAATTAACTTGCATGCTACTAAGGGAGAGAATAAAAGCACACATACTGCCCCCTTCTGGAATCTGGCAGGCTCCGTCTTTACTGAACATGTGGATGACCCAATGACACTGAAAACACTCTCCAAGTCTGGCAGGAGAGGCCTGAAGTGCTTCAGGGTGTGTAGCCATGTGTGTTCAAAACGAACATTCACTGAATGTAATTACTGAATTTTAGTTAAGATGAAAATAAAGACAGCCTTCTAGGTTTTCTAATGTAAAATGATCCAAAACAACCAAAAATGACCCTAATTCTACACCATAAATAAAAAATGAAACCCTCTGTGGCACCTGTATTTTTAAACGCTGAACACAAACAGTTAATCAAATCAGTCCTTTTTGTCTTAAGGCCAAAGTGTCACAGCATTCAGATATTTTCCAAATCCAATGACAGACATGTGGCAAAACAATTAAATGTCCACCCCACCCACACAGCAGGACAGCTTGAAGAATTTATCAGTAACCACCGGTCCAGATCCTCCATCCCACTTTATACTGGACATAAAACCAAATACTATGCTTCAAAGTTCTCCACAAACAGGACTACATCTAAACCTGCAGCTTAAAATCTGCTGAGGTCAGACAAATGCACAAGCAGTGCAAACTTCTCTTCAAACTTAGGACCCTAAGGCCTCGTTCACACGGACGTCTGAACCAGGCGTTTTTGTGGCGTTTGTGACCCCAGGTGAGCGCCTATTGAACGCCACCCGTTTTTCTGCTCATTGAAGCAAATCAAGGCGTTCGGCCCCGGCGTTCGGACCCGGCGTTCGGACCCGGCGTTCGGACCCGGCGTTCGGACCCGGCGTTCGGACCCGGCGTCAAATAAACGCTGCATGCAAGGTTTTCTTGGCGTCAAAATAATACACGAAACTACAGATTGGGCGTCAGGCTGGCGTTAAACGGCGCCGGCGGCAGACGCCTTGCTGACGTCGATCAAGCGTCGCTACCAAACGCCACAAAAACGCCTATGGCGTTCAGAGCGCGTCCATTTC
>JBBJLR010000133.1:17934038-17973190 GCA_037577145.1 Brachypetersius gabonensis | reverse complement strand
CACACACACACACACACACACACACCCACACACACACACACACCCACACACACACACACACCCACACACACACACACCCACACACACACACACACACACCTTTTGTAGGTGCATGTGTGAAGTATGTTGAGGATTTTGGTTAGGAGTTCTTATTACACAGTCAGACCAAACAAAAGTTTCACTCGAAACTCTCCCTTAATTGTAAAAGAGAAGGAAACTATTTAGACCATCATCCAAATCCTCCCACTCTGTTCTAAACCCATGAAAACCAAGGAGTGGCTGTAACATGACAAACCCCATCTACATTACTGGTATCTACAGAGCAGCTGTGTTGAAGATATCCTGTTAAAATCCTGCCAGAAGGCACCACTGCAGAAAGAAAAACAAAGAACTTGTGGTGGTGGTGGGGGTGGAACAGCTCACTTTCTTTGTAAAATACAATTGGATCCCTGAAACTTCCCAGCGAAACCAAAACTAAGCATCCAAATCACAGAAGGCTCGCTAAAAATACATCAAACATGTCGTCCAGGGTTTTAATCAGAGCTACTTATCAGCAAAACACCATGCATGCAAACATTAAGGCGAGACATGAAATTAAGCTTTCAGTGCAGATGTTTACACGAACCTGTAAACAGCCAAGATAAACACAGAGTGATAACTGGAACAATGCTTTAAAAAAATGAAAATAAAAAAAAAACAAGAGAAACGCAGCAAAAAAACCCCAACAACAACACCACCAACAAAAAAAACCCTAAATAAATAAAATAATGAAATCTTTGCGCCATTCAACCCCAAGTTTTTTTTTGATTTGTCGATTGGGGCGAGAGGACGTTAAACAAATTGTAATCAAAGTAAAGAATATATAAGTACATAAATGAAACTGGCTGTGTACTCATTTAGCCTTAATGAATATTTCGGTTTAGGTCATTAACGGTCTGTCTCTGAGTTACAGCTCAGTTTCATACAGACATTTAGTTTAACCGAACCAAGGTGCAACTAACCAGCAGATAAATGTGGGGGTGTGTCACTAACGTGCTTTTATTTTTCTAAACAGATAAAAGCTATACAGTCCCAACATGGGGTTGATTTAAGATCTGTAGAGTCACTGGATGGTTGAATTGTGTGCTTACTATAATCTTGTGTTTCAGCTTGTTCTGCCACAAGCCTTCCTTCAGAAAAGATTAATCACGGTCAGTAAATCTGAGGTGTAACTTTATTGAAAAGACAATACTAAGCTCTATCAACACAATTCTTTTTAAAGCATTACATTACTGCTGTCCAGAACCCCATGAACCTAGAGGCTACGTAGCCAATGGGACATCTCAACTTGTCCCATTACCCCTCAGTACCAGGGGAACATAAAACTGTCCTAATTCTAGGCAACTAGAATAAACTTTCCCTGTGGATTATACTCTTACCAAAGATGTCTGTTTGCTAAAAGATTGTTTTCTGAACCATGACTTCTGTAGCTTCATCACAAACATTGACTCAATCTTGATTAACTTATATTGCAACCATTTCTATTGCTGGCTGCCCACTAAGACTATCGTGATTTTGGCCTTTGAGTATTTTGTCACATTTCTTGAAGGTACAATTTGGTGTTAATCTAACCTCAGCTTATGCGCAGACTTTGAAAATACAACACTTCGTTACCGGACAGTAATCTATTTAATAACAAAATAATTCACACTTTGTGTCTTTAATTAGTATCCTACGAGAAGGCCCAGGCTTTCAGAAGTGTCCGTAGGCCTCATTACGCGACAACTCTATTGAATGAAGTGGAAGTGATGTGACTTCATCAAGTCCTGCTGACAGAAATCTGTCATAACAAGGGAAAACTTAGTACCTCCTAAAAAATATGAGCAATATTTTCACAGAAATGCATCCTGTTTACACGTTTGCAACACGACTGAAAAAGCCAATGGCTGTGGAACATCATTGGAGAGCTGTAAAAAATTAATTCTTCTCAAATTAATTCGGTCAGGAGATTATGTAGAAAAACATCTGACCAGTGCAAAGAAAAACAAACAATACACAGAGACTTCAAAGTAAGAATCAAAGAATTTTGTTTTTTCAGTGCGTCATTACGGCATTTTACAGCACATTCCATATAATCTTGCACAGAAAGAAGTGAGTGCTCCAACTGTAACACTGAAAAGACCTGGCTGTTCACATGAGTACGTGTAAACTAAACGTCGGCTCACGTGCAACTATTTAGAAGCCATTCTGCACAGCCTTAATAAATGAGGCCCCAGGCAGATGCTGCCGCACAACCCCATCCTCTCTGTAGTGTGATTACACATGCACGCTCGCACACACATGGCATGTACACATTACATAATGACCAGTGCACACATGTTCTATAGGACGTACCAGATATGCCTATAGTCCTTATAGAGCCTGGAAAACAGTTAATCGAACCGTTATGTACAGTTCGTCCCACTGAGTGTGAATGGCATTTGAGAGAAATGCCAACTGTACAGCAATGATTGACTTATGAGGCCCCTTACACCCCACTCTGCTTGAGTAGAAGAGTTCAGTTTCTAACAGTCAAAAAAAGTCAAGTGGATACATAATATTTAGTATATAATATTTGGGATATAATATATAGCAACAGAGAAAGTTATAATTGCTCTTATTATTTCACTATAATCACAAAAAAGGTGAAAAAAGGAAAGAGGAAAAGTGGAAGAATTTCAAAACGTGAAGAAAAAATAAATAAATCACCCATGTTGGGAAACAGGATTTGATTTCAAATGAATTGATCATTTCCAGCATCAAATCAATCTGACCATTAATTTATAAGTGAACAATCCAGGCTCCACCTACAAATGCCTTAATTACTGTTGCGAGACTGTACAGAAATCTTATTCTCATACAGCTCATGAATTTAGAAGGTTACCAAAAGATGAATCCGTCGTACTGAAGAGCTGACCCAGTCCTCCGTAAGTGTTACTGTTCTGACGTTGAAACTTTTAAAAGAAACAATGTGTCACAAAAGCTCACAGAATATGGCGTCGCATGCTGGAGTTTAAAGCACATGCTGCACAAAACTCTGTGCTCAGTCGCAGTTCAGCGTCCCAAACCGCCTCTGCAAACGTCTGCATCAGAAGTGCTTTATGTACTGGGTTTTCATGGCCAAGCAGCCTCACACAAGCCTAAGATAAGTATAGTGTTAGAGCAGCGTAAAGCACATTGCAATTGAACTGGCGAATGAATGCTCAGCTTCACAAATGCTTGTGGTGGAAAGGAGGAAAACCGATGCAGCCATGTCCCAACATCTAGAAGACAGATTTCAGAAAGAGAAGAAGCTGCTGTCGCAGCCAAACGGGGAAGCGACTTCCTATAATTGCTCAGGCTTTTAGATTACTGTACTTATAGGTCAGTATAATGCAACGGTGATGGTGATGCTTTTCAGCCAAGCTAATGGTGAAGGCATGATTTGAAGTTTGCAAGCATAAAATGCTTGGTACATAAACTCTTGCAACAATACAAAAAGAAATTAATAATAAAATAATTTATCCTGATGCATCACAAATTAGAAATAACGTTTGAAATTAATAATTTTCTCTAAAATTCGATACACTCAAACTGTGATTATGCGGAAACTCAGACAAAATTCTGTACAGCTTGTCCAACCTAGCAACAACTACAAAAAAAAGGAATTAGTTCTTATACAGACTCCCCATGAAAGAATATAAAGTCTTACCTGTAGGCTAGCCTGCACCGCCATCATAATCAGGAGCGCTTTCACCTCTTCATTCTGAAACACAGCAGAAGAGCAAACACAAGTGAGTGAATGAGAAAGAAAGACAGGGTGCAAGGTGGAAGCGCACCCCTCTCTGGAATCTCACACAGCTGGACTTTCTCTCGTGTATACATAGTTTTTTCCGAGAAGGGCGTGTGACCAAACAGCTTAGCCTTAAACATCCCTTCACAAAAGTGAACACATATGGACATTACTGTCCTTAGACTGCCAGTCACATAAGATTCACAGGCAAGCGGTAAGTCTCGTTCAGTAACGGATACAGGCTTCTGCTACACAGGCGACTCCCACCGAGAAACAGCGCAGCTGAAACCCAGTTGCCTCAATGGGAGTGAAGAAATTCTCAGGTTAGATCCCCCCCCCCAATTTCATGTTTAAAAATGAACTAAATTTTCTCAATTCTTATGCAGCTAGCTTCAGCAGCGGCATTTGAGAAATGCCCCATTTCCTGTGGTTCTGGAAGTATGTCATTCCATTAATCCACTGGGAACCACAATACACTAATAAGACTGTATAAGCCATGAAGGTCCAGGCTGAGGAGGTGTGATGTTGAATGATTTGTTCATTTCTTAGACCTGTACTTTACAGTGTATACCCCTGGCTTAAATCTAGCACCTCGCAGGACACAAAACACATGCAGACAAAAGAAAAACAAAGCAAGCTTCGTCTTCCCTGTGGATTAAGACAGTTCAGTCAACATCAGCACAGCTGAGGAAACAAAGCAGGGTTCCAACACCCAAACCAGCAAGGGAGAACTGGAAACAAGATACTTACTGTAACATTAATAATATTTATTACATATGTTAGACCATCATGAGAAAAGGAGCACTCGATTAAAACAGGAAAAACAAAATGAGGATCAAATTATGCATGCATTAAAGATTTTTCCAAGTGAGAAGAACGAGACCACCTTATAGTCCAGAGAAAATAGTATCAGTGACTACAAACACAAGCTCACCTGAATAGCTGAAACAGACAAAAGAGCCCTTTCCACATATAGTGAGTGAGTACAGACTCATCTGCTGGTTTTAGGGTCTGTAGGTAAATCACTACTGATGCTGTAGTCCAAAGAGAGCAGTGCAGCCAACAGCTCAAACGTCAGGTCAGCTGCCCGTCACGCTGCTCAGAGCGACTCGGCGAGTGAGAGAGCAGAGTAGCGAGTGAGGGGACGCGGGGAGAAGGAAGTAGAGAAGGAGGGGTGAGCGATGGGGACTAATGAAGAGGCTCAGCTGAGCACAGTCCTAACCCTGCCGGTCTGGGCCAGGCTTTTACAATGCTTCTATTGTTACACATTCACTCACTCCCTCACACACACACCGAGCAGGTTCACATGAGGCAGGGGCTTGAGCCCTCAGTGACAAAGTGTTTCCTTCAACAAAATACAAAAGAGTGCTGAAATTTTGAGTGGACAGAATCAGAAGGGGAAAAAACATTAAAAAACTAAAAGGCAGGAAAGACGAGAAAAAAAGATAAAAAGGCAAATCATGGAAAAGGGGAAGCATGAGAGAGAGCAAGAGAGACAGAGAAAGATTTATGAGAAAAGCTTGGGGGTGAACACAATGAGGTCTCAAAGAACATTTTTCAGTCTGTTGGGATGGTGCTGAGCTTCAAGCCCACTAAATGTCACACAGCGGAGGAAAGGAGGGGAGGAGAGAGGAGGACAAACAAAAATCCGTTTCATGTCGCAGCTGGTCGAGTGGGCTGTGTAAAGGCCACACCACGACCCGGTGCCTTTGGCTGGGCGCTGCCACATTCTCCAGAGGGCTCCACCGCACACACAACAGGGACATTCCCCTCTCTCAGCAGCGGGGCAGGACCTGAGCACAGAAAAATGCCAACCACCCCTACTGGAGCCAACGGTCAGGGCAAGTGGAAAAGCGCCACCATTAACAGTCACCAGCTTCTGCCTCACCAGGCAACTCCCGCTAAGAAAGAGCACAAGTGGTACTGTGAAGGGTAGACCTCTTTAGGCTTGATACAAGTTTTCTGTTCTGTGCCATGTGTTCATTTTTATCATTTATTTAAAAAAAATTCTTGATTCTAAATAATCCTAATTACAGAGACTACACAGACTAGTTTGGGTCAAAAATACAAATCAGCATTATACACTCAAAAACAATACAAACACAAAAAAGCTCGTCATAAGACACCTTACCAACTCCCCACCCACACCCAGTTCTCCACTGAAAGATGCACCTAGATTGTCTAGTTTATTACAAACAGCAGTTTTCTCAAGACAGCCAATGAAAAGTCCCTCTTAAAGGACATGATCCTCCGAGACCCCATTCAGCACCCCATTCAGCCCACCCCAAGCAGCTTACTAAACGCTTAAAATCCTACCCTCAAAAACATCTCTTGCACCAACAGCAGAACTGCAACTGAACACACCCACCCATTCCTCGCTCTCCTTGAAGTGGGACGGTAAAGCAAGGCCACAATGACTTTCACTGTACTGGAGACTATTTGTCTGCCAGTGACTACAATGTCCACTAATGTTGTAATCCTGCAATAATGACTGTCCGCATGAGTTGCAGCACAGATTTGGGGTTTTAATTAAACGTGAAGACGCCGGTCTGAGTGGCCTGGAGAGTAAAGGCAGAGGGGGAGGAGAGGAGGGCAGCATCCACATGCTCCCCACGCAGGTCATCCAGCGCAGGCTCCGTAATCGTCTAAGAGGATCATCGCTCTACACATGTCCCGAAGGGCTCCTTCGCGTCACCCGCAGACGGCAGACGGCACGTGGCACACGCGTGTGTGCGTTAATGTCCGAGGGTGTGCACCAGTGGCTCACACATGGGTCCTAAAACTCCCCCGCCTCCATCAGCCAGGAAATCTCCTTTCTCATTGTGGTCTTCTTTGTTGATCGAGTCATTTTTGTGTGTGCGCTTAATTAACCTGTCAGTTATTTTTATTATTGCTCCCCCACTGCCACACACACAATTAGCGGGTGCTTGATGCTCAGTTTTCAATGCTGCGCTTCAGGAGCCCCCCACCCTTTGTTTTCTGAAGGAAAGCCCCTCTTAAAGACTAGTATGATAAAGACCCAGCTGCCACCCAAAGAGCTCAGCTTCATTCATTATAATCCAAATTCAGCAGCTGAGCCACTTGGGCCAGTAAAATCTTTTACCATGCACAAAGGTGTTTTTTGTAGAAACCCCTCTTTTTAAGCATGCTTTATTTTTAATATCGCACACTTAACAGTTGACGCCTAAATTATCAAACAAAGTCACTGTCTATGTGTTAGCTTTATTATTGTTTCAAGTTTCATGAGTTTGATCCTCAGTAGTGCCACAGTCATGCATGCCCTAAAGCTCAATACAGCACGACTGAATGCATGCCCTGCATGCTCCTCTTCATCCATAAATGTCTGTTAGCTGACAGACCAGAACCAACAGCTAATACTCTCCAAACGTGTTGAGCTGTCCATGTTAGAGGCAGTAAGGAAAGATGCAGCGGTATTTTGTGTGACTCAGAGAAGGAATATGCTACCAGTGTTAGTAGCATTGTGTGTTTGGGGAACCTATAAGTGCAATCAATCAAGGATAAAGTAGTGCAGTTCCTGGCCACCCAAAAAACACAATATTAAAATAAAAAGCGAATCAGCCTGGAAAGGACAATATTAAACGAAAAAAAATTTAACGAGACATATTAAAGACCTTGAAATGCTAACAAGTAAAGGGTTACTTCACAAATGATGGCTCTCTGAGCTGTTAATAATCATTCTAATCATGCACACGAAGCAATTTTCATGGCATTTGCATTTCATTACACTAATGCTCGGAGCACATAACACTACAGGGCAACTGTAAAGTTGAAGATTCAGTATATAATTGAAACTGCATAAAGGCCAAACATTAGCAGGTGTGAACTGTAACCAAAGTGAAGTGTGGAGCATTGAGAGTATGGAGGGTAAAGCAGACACACAACAGCTGACGCCATTAGGGTTTCGAAGTTCATCCAGTCTTCGCTGTAACAAAAGTAATCCCACAGAGATGGAGAGTGGGGAGAAATAAAGATGGTCGTCACCTGGGAGTGAAAACCACTTGCTCTCAGAAAGAAAACAGAAGCAGTTGCCTTGGCAATGCTAAGCTGCTTCAAGTCACAATAAAAAAAGGAAATGTCCTACACCAAAGCAATCACTAACAAACCACTAAGGCCTCCATCTCTATTGTTAGCTCCCCCTGCTCAATTGTCAGCTGGTCTCATTAATAAACAAGCAGTAATCCAAGATTCGTAATGACCACCAGCGGCCCGTGCAGACAGCACCACACATATGGCTGAGAGAAGCTTTAAAGACATTAAGCCTCCCATTCATTCACACCGGGGTTTTCCCCCATTTGCTTCATGTTCTCCAGTGCAGTCTGATGCTGTTTGACAGATGGACTTTAAGCTGCCAGTTGGATTTTTGATATATTATGATATCTTAGACTGACTCATGTTGCTTCATTTACATTACAAAACATCAAAACAATGCACAAAAAAGCAACAGACCTAGTGCAATCATTTAAGGATTCAGATCAGTGTGTATAACACAGCAAAGAAATGTATGCTGTAATACTTAAATAGTTTGACACATTGCTTGTGTGTTGATAAGTTGGTGTGTAAATTTTTATTTCACTTTTCACAAACTGCTACTAAGCAGGACTGCTTATTCTCTTTTTGTAATGACAGTACTGACAAAGTAAGTATTCATTATATGAGGAGTACTTAATGAAACACTTGATCATTAAAATATTATTGCACACCCCTTTTTCAGTTCGTCTTAAATCAAAGTGTACAGACCAATGTAGCAGGTTAAGCAGGTTTGGTGATCGGCCGTAAATTAAAATAAAAAAAACTGGCCTTTCATTCAAAGCAAACAAATAAACAAATAAATCCTTCAGTTCAAGCTCCTACAAGGTCTGGGTAGGTACAGTTTAGGGAAACACCTGCTGTTCTCTGCTCCTGTGGGGAAGGAAGCAGGAATCGAGGACCCTCGACCTTTACTTACGAGACACACACACACACACACACACACACTACTGAAGCGCTAATACAGAAATTTGTCTTCGAATCAAAGACGGTTCTAGGAGGGTTAGTTAGAGGAGAGCCGTGGTAATCAAGACTGATCTGAGTGTGTTAAACTAACAGCTGAAAATGTTAACTAAACTAAAACAATTTGTACGGCAAATTCCTGATCAATTGGTCAAAGGCCGAAACACAGCGACACAGTTATCGTACCTGTACACACTGGAAAGCTATACTAACCCAACCTTTTGTCACAAACTATTTAAAAACTTGAAGCGGGCCGTAATAATTTTCTCCACATGTGCAAACACATTTTCGTATTTTCTTCCCTAGGACGATAACCTGAGACAGTATTCTGGGGGGAGACTCGTCCGGTCGGCTGTATCTGAGGCATCTGAGCGTAATGTGGTTCAGCTTGGACTGGAAAACAACACATACAGCTACTGGAAAACTTACCAGTAACACGTCGGTATTGGGGAATGCAGACTGTTCCTAAATATTCCGAGCCTGCCATACACTCAGCAACATCCACTCCGAGCGCCTGGCAGTCCGACTGAAGCTCGGCGTGGACACCCCAGCTCTGCGTCTCACTAAAACTTTCTCCTCCCTTGCAGCGTGCGTGCTTGAGCATCTGTTTCACCACCCGCATTCAGACAGCGACTGCCGTTGTACGCTGTGATTGGTCAGCAATTTATAGCCACGCCTCCACTCCCGAACAGCTTATGAGAACGGCGTGGCCCTGTGATCCAATCATGGCCGGGAGGAGGGCGGGGCTAGCCACAAAACGGGTAGGTAAAAAATAACGTGGCGTGGAACGTTCAGTTGAGAAGGGAATGTTGTTCGAACAAGCCAATCAGAGCGCAGCCTCGAGCTCTCAACGGAACCGAGGCGGGAAAAGTCGGGGGCGGAGCTTGTCTAGGGGGAGAGCGTGAGTAACAACCGCCACCGTAAACACGGGAAACCATGGAAACACAATCAAAGAGAACACACATTTTAAAACGTAACTACCACTCTGTTCTTTCTAATAATAATAACTCTTCTTTGCTCACTGGCTAATCTTTCCCTTTTCCCACGTTTATTTACACCAGTAAACCGTTGTTCAAAGCAAAAAAGGGACATTGTTTAGCTATATTACAAACACCTCCCTAACGTTGTGTAGACACGCATTTGTCCAGCCTGGTGGCCTGCTGGTTAGGGTGTTGCCACTCATGAGTTTGAATCCCAGGACTGCTAGTAACGCCACTGAGGTACCCTTGTGCAAATTACTGTCCCCACACACTGCTATCCCTTGTGTGAGAAATGGACACTTAAAACAGCTCTGATCTGTTGACTCCTCAAGACTTCTGAAGGTGGCTGTGGTATTTCACAACAAGACATTTTGATTTCACATCCTAGAGATACTCATTTAGATTGATATCTGTGGAATTTAGAGGAAAAGTCAACAACCTGTCATATTCCTCAAACCATTCCTAAACAGTTTTTGCACTGTGGCGGGAGGCATTTATCCTGCTGAAAGAGTCCGCCATTAGAGAATGCCACTCCCATGAAAAGGTGTATATTTGCAACAGTGTTATGTCCACATGAATTCCAGGACTCAAGGTTTGTCTACATCATGACCATCTTCTTGCCTTGCTCCATGGTCCAGTCCTGATGCTCACATGCTCATTGACTATAAACAAGAGTCTGCATGGGCACTCTGGATGCTCTGCAGCTGTGCAGCTCATATGCAGCAGTACAGCTGTGATGCACTGTGTGGTCTGACTCCTTTATATCATAGCCAACATTATAGACTTTTTCAGCAGTTTGTACTACAGTAACTCTTCAGTGGGTTCAGACCAGACAGGCTAGTCTTCACTCCCTGCATGCATCAGCGAGCCTTGGGCACCGATGACCGTCGCCGATTCAGTTGTTCTTCCTTGGGCCACTTTTGGTAGGTACACTTTTTACCAGGAACACCCCACAAGACATACTGTTTTGGCCATCACAATTTAGCCCTTGTCAAAGTCTTCCTGATTCTTATGCTTGCCCAATTTTCCTGCTTCCAACCCATCAACTTCAAGAACTGACTGCTCACTTGTTGCCCAATATATTCCACCCATTGACAGGTGCCATCTGAATAATGCTCTTTGCATTAGCATTCAGTAAAGTTGAGAAGTTGAAATCATGACCGCAAGACTTGAAAGCAGCCAGACGACGCACAGAGACAAGAGCAATATTAAATATAAAGTCTAAATATATCCAGTAAAAACTCTACAGAAAATATTCAGCATGAAATACAGTATTATATACGTATACACAAATGCTGGGGTGCAAGTAATATAGATAAGTAACTTATAATTTAAAATCCTCATTACACCAGACATCCTGTTAATACTTGTAAATACTAAACTCTCTTTGAAAAATGTTATATTGTACTTCCTTTCTATTTCTTGTAGTACTTTTTTTTATCTATCAGTGTAATTTTCTATATGTTTATATGTTTTCTATATTTTCTATAAGAATTTCATTACGGGTAATGATGCTACATTGTTGTCTATATATGACAATAAATCCTGAAACCTGAAAATGGTTAGGTGTACGTTATTGCACAATAGAGATATGTGGTATATAAGTAATATTGACACTAGTTATAGTGAACTGTAGTGATATTTCACAAGGTTTTGTCAACTAGTGCATGGATGGACTGAAAATGTGAACTGTGTCTAAAACTGATTTTCACTTTCTCCTCCACAGTGTTTTAAAAGCAGCTTTACACATTTCTTCACTCTTAGCCTTTTCTAAGTACTCTAAGCCAAACAAATCTCTGGAACAACAGGCTCATTTAAGACATAGTACCACACCATGTTCAGTGATGTTAAATCTAGCTATTTTATAACAAGCAGTATCAGATCAGCGAGGAACTTTATCACATAGGTGCTCCAGTTTCTCAAGGGACACTCGTGTTAAAGGAGCTGGTTGTTGGAGGATTAAAGTAGTACTGCAGAGCAGAGACTGAACTGTGTCACTTGTCATAATTAGGTGAGGATTTCTAGGTGTGTCATAATTAGGTGAGGATTTGTGTACGCACATCTAAAATCTGATTATCCCGATCAGGGTCATACAGAGGACTACATCCACAGCTTCCGCCACACAGAATCTAATATATGGAAAGTGATTTATTTTCCCATTAGAAAGGGTGAACAGAACGTTTAAACTTCTGAAAAGTGCAGATTATATCACAAAATGACAATCACAACAGATGCCCAAGACATTGCTTCGCTGTCATTTTTAGATAATATTTAGGCCTAAAATATTTTTGGTGGACACGTACATGTAGGGCGTTGTCATGTTGTCTGAAAGGGAGAGATACAGCAGCACGCAACAGAGTTCCAGAGAGACAGTTTATTGTAACACAAGCACTTTAAGTCCAACACAAACACACAGGACCCCTGTGGCTTCACTTCCAGGGAGTCTTCAATTCTTTACTTTAAAAAGGATCACCCTCCCGTCTCCTATGCCGAGACAGGAACCCTTCTCACTGTCCTCTGTGTTTCCTCCTGGCGAGCCCCAGACCTTCACACTGCACCCGTCACTCCTGCTTTGTGAGAGTGAGTGAGAGAGAGAGCTCAAGATGGAACACACAGTCAGTAAAACGTGCCACTCATCTCTCGACAGCTGCTTTTCTCCGCAGCTCGCTGTGAAGCTGACTGCTATCACTCCTTGTGCCTTCTCCTGTACAGGAAGAGATCCCACACTCACACACAGTCCCAACTCACTCACCCCCGACTTTCACCAGAACAGCTCAAACCACAGGGCAATACGTTTTCTGAGTCCTCGGACTCACACACAAGATACGATGTTTTACTCTGACAGAGCTCACACACTCAGACTCACAAAGATGTTGGATGTCGGTGACCACGCGCCGTGACTCTGATTCAGCCAGGATTTAAACTTGCACTCAGCCAATCACACGTCACACTCACTCAGCTCCTAACAAGCCCAGCTGTTCCCATTCAACCACTCACTCACACATACACACCGCGCTCTAACCACACACACCTGCTGAGTCTTTCTCACACACACTCATACACCTCGTAACCAGATCCCTGCCCTAACACTCAGGTGACCTGCTTCACCTCTGACGAGCCGAAGGTTCCCCAGACATCACAGGCATAAGGAAAATAGTAGTTAAACCACCATTTGCCAACATTTTCTCATTATCAGTGTTACATTTAAAAAATCAGAAGTTGTGTAGTGTCACTGGTGGTAAATAAATTACTTTAACAGTAATCCCCCGCTGCCTAGAGCACCCGCATATAGTAAAAAAACGTGTTTTGTTTAAAAAATGCCTATTTTTATAGTGTAAACCCTAAATGTGCCCCCAAACATGCTCCCAGAACATTTTAATTTCATTTTAAATTTATTTTATTGAATTACCCTTAAAGGTGTAAGTTAAAGGTAAATAATGAATGTAAAGATAAATAAATAATCAGAATCAGAAAACTTGATTGCTTAAAAACCCGTTAGCATTAACAGTGTGCAAAGATACATATACAAAAGAAATGTTGAAATAACTCTCTCTACCCACATGTTTAGACAGGGCACAGCTTACTAATACTAAATAAACTGAGATAACTGTTGAAAATCGGGGGTGGGGGTTAAAACACTAAAATACTAGGACAAGACACAGAACACTCATGCTACATGCTGCAGCAGGCTTCTTCTGCTTTTTATGTTATTAAGGACTCAAGATTTTTTCAAGTCGACTAGTCGGTCAGCAAAGCCGAAGTCGAGTCGTTCGATGACGTCGTCGCACACACAACGGAGGAACAAGTGCATCCAACATTGAGCAACTTCTGTAGTTATCTGTAACATTAACAGTCAACGTGACAATTAAACTAAACAAAACAAAGGCTGGTACCTTGAAGTTTCTGGTAAATTTAAGTGCACAACTGAGAGTAGGAACAGTTTAAGCCGTGGCAGGACGACTCCCTGCAGTGCTAGCCTTAGCCATGTTTCAGATGCAGAACGTCGGTACTGTTACTGTACTACAACACCGACATGCAGGTTGTGCAGGTCACCGTGCTGTTTGTGTGGCTAGAGTGAAGTATCTCCACACGTGATGTGTGTCTGTCTTCTCTGCTAAATGTCTCGGTCTAGTTGTGGTTTTGTGTTAACCGCCCCTTTTATGAAGGGACTAAACCAATTACAGGTGCTATATAAATAAACCGTATTGACTTGACACAGAGCAGCCCCTCCTCACACTCTGCCTCCCCCCTGTGGACTCCTGCAGGATCACAGCCCCAAACAGCCTACATATCCCAGAATGCCCTACGCACTGATGTTAGCGATGCAGTCATAGGAAGTGTAAACTAATTCGAACAAACTAACGCTTTGGCTGTATTTCTGGATTCACGGTATGTGGTGTAGCCTCAAAAATATTCAGAGTGCTTCGTATAAGTGTTACAATGCAGATACGGTGTGTGTAAGGTCCAAAGCCTTGTTCAGGAACACAGAATCACAGTTTATACGGAGCTAACTCTGGCTGGCTAACTAGTTAGCTCTGTCACCTTCTCAGCTTCTCACCAAAAGAATGCTCTGAAACTGGTGTGTCTAGTGAGGAAACTGGCTCCAGAACCACTGCTACTTTTTCTGCAGTAAGAATGCCCAGTGTGTGTTTGTTAAAACTGAGTGGTGGCTCTGTGCAGGAATGGCTTGCTCTCTGGAGAAGGTGCTGGCAGACGCCCGGTCTCTGGTGGACCGACTTCGAGACCACGACAACGCAGCAGAGATCCTCATCGAGCAGACTACCCTACTTAACAAACGGGTCGAGGCTATGAAACAGGTGTGCAGAACCGGCTACGGTCAAAATCTGTGTGTGTGTGTGTGTGTGTGTGTGTGTCAGGCATGAGTGACAAGGGTACTAAGTGCTGGTGTAGTTTAGTACACTTTTACCATGAAGTACACTACATGGACAAAAGTATTGGGACGCCTTGACATTACACTAGCAGGGATTTTAATGACATTGCATTAAAATACATAGACTGTAATAACAAGTTGTTCCCCGCTTTACAGCTATAACAGTTATATTTTGGTAATAATATTATATTGGTATTTTGGTATTTTTGTGAGTTTGTGCTCATTCGTTCTGTAAAGCATTTATGAGGTCCGGCACTGATGTTGGCTCACAATCTCCGTTCCAGTTCATTCTAAAGGAGTTGGATGCGGGTGAGGTTCGGACTTTGTGCGACTGGTCAAGTTCTTCCGTGCCAAACTCATACAATTGTTTTTTTATGGACCTTGTTTTGTGCACTGGGGAACAGTCATACTGGAATAAAAAAAGGCTCTTCCCCAGATTGTGTCAACAAAGTTGGAAGCATGGCATTGTCCAAAATGTCTTTGTGTTAAGACTGACCTTCACTGTGAGTAAAGGGTGAAAAACAGATGTGTCCCAATACTTTTGTCCATATGGTGTTTCTCCAGACCAGCTCTTTAAACGAATGTAGCCAAATCATCAGAACCTGTGGTACCAGTGGGGGAAATACATGGGGAATACTGCTGTGCTTTGCAGGTGGTGTTAAAAAGAAAAGTCATTATTAATTATTGATCGGATCCTTCTGGTGTTAAAGGGGTAGTTCCTCTGATTTGTCCAAAATGTGTATAATTTAATTGTCATCTAAAGTGACAGTCATTCAGTGTTTTGTTATGAAATGCTTTATTGTTGTAAAACATACCAACAGTAGTGGCGATAGGAATCAGAAGACCGTGTGTCTAAGACACAAATAACTTTCATTTGCGTTCTTAAACAATGGTAAAATGAATGGGTAATAGGTTAAATTAGGAAAATACACTGTTTGTTTTCATTTGCCTTATAGCACCCTGCATGTACCTTGCTGCCCTAAATACATTTTGAATGCATTTTTGGCTGCAACCTCTCAAATCTATCGTAACCGTTAGTAATACCTCTCAATACGGTAGCTTTTAAAGTGACTGAATGCTTTGAACGTGTAGTTCTTTTAACTTCTGTAGTGAATAGTTCTGACTTGGTTAGTTTCTCTAGAACTGAGCATTTCATACCAACTTAATAACTCAATAACTTTGTTTATATCAACTTTTCAATGATGGAAAAACTTTAAAAGGTGCGGAATTACCACGTTTACATCAGATGTGGTACAAAAAAACCAACTGTGCACTGTAGGCAGACTGCAGGTGAAGCTCTGCCATAATCTGAGGGAGAGATTTTTCTCTGCTCTGTCCAGTATCAGGAGGAGATTGAGGCACTGAACCAAGTGGCAAGGCATCGACCACGATCGACACTGGTCTTGAGCATTCAGCAGGAGAATCGGCAAATACGGGAGCTGCAGCAGGAAAACAAAGGTGGATGCATCATTCTGCAGAACAGTAAATCAGTCACAGAAACCTTCTATCATTTCAAATTTAGACATCAGTGAAAGTGGTGTATTTTATATAAGATTTAATAATGACAACCCAAAATACTTTACAGCGAAAGACAAAAAGTAAGTCGCTGTTCTCTAGCTCTTAAAGAGAGACAGATATTTATATATAAAATATATTATGAAGGCCTCTGCAGTTTTATGCAAAATCAGTTTAATAATTTTTCAGGCAATTTCAATTGATTAATTTATTTAAGGATAACCATATATTATTATTATATGGCAGTGTTTAAAACAGAAATCTACACATTATAAATACCTTAAGTAAAACTGCTAAATAATTGGCTTATAATGGTGGAATGTTTTAGCTAATTTTAAGACAAAGTAGAAACATACATTTCATTTTATTCACCTCAATAAATGAAAACACCAGTCATCTAAAATCAAAATGATAAACTAGCTGATTGCCAAGAGCCCTGGTGGTCTAAATCGTGTTGTTTCTTTCTGTGTGGCGGCAGAGTTGCGTACGTCTCTAGAAGAGCACCAGTCGGCTCTAGAGCTCATCATGAGTAAATACAGAGAGCAAGTGTTCCGCCTCCTCATGGCCAGCAAAAGAGACGACCCTGCTATTGTCACACAGCTCAAAGAACAGCACACTACTGTAAGTACTGCACGTAGTTGTATGTGCTCAGTGCAACAACCGTGACCATGACTGAATTATGTGTATATTCTTTCATTTGCTTGAAACTTAATGCTTCACATTAAGCTTCAAGTCACTTCAGCTGTCGCTCTTTTACTCACATTTCTCAATATTGATGATTATTTTTAACAGTAGTATCTGTGTATACGTCTAAAAAACAAGGACTGCAGAATCGATTTATTTATACAACCACAATGCGTTATATTATTATAACTACTATGAAACACTTTAATGGTTTTAAAAAAAAAATGTTAAATCTGTGTAAACTGTTATAGGTTCAAAAATAAAAAAAAATTATAAACAAAACCAAATGGAATTTGTTTATTGAATATTTTGGGAACAATGAAACGTTATGTGCAACTCATCCTGCATGTTAATTTTTTTTATAGCTTCCTGTTGGAAGGTGTAATGATGTTTTTAAATTGTAGTCCATACGAGGCCTTGCATGTGTATCAATAAGATGTGTGTGTGTCATGTAGGAGATGCAGGCACACATAGACAAGATAAATGAAATGGCTACGGTAATGAAGAAAGCAATCGAGGTGGATGAAGGACGAGTGTGTGAAGATGAGGAGCGGATCAAACAGCTGGAGGTAAGATGGCTTTTATATCCCACAAACACACAAACGCACAAAGGAACTCATTTAACGATGTCTTTTTCTCTCTTGAGCTTGAGAACAGAGGCCTGCGGGAGTTGTTGGGGATCAGTCGGGAGGCCTTTCTGGTGCTGAAAAGAGAGGAGGCGTCCGAGAGCACTTCTCTGTCTCCACTAGTCTCCAGCTGCGACCTGAGCATGAGGAAGAGCTAAAGAGTCGCCCAGACAACAGACGCTGCATAACACTGATCTTAATCAACGCAAGGGCGTGTAAACACGTGTACACACCCACACGTACTGCAGAGCACTATTTGAATCTCCTCTGCAAAGAGGAAACTCTAAACTCCTCCTGCCTGCATTCATGCAGGCTTATCGTCTTTTTCTTGGATGCGTCTTCTCATGCATATCCAAGTAGTCCTGTTCCATTTAGTCAATGGCCACATGGCCATTGCAGCAGGCTCTGTTAGTCATATTCATGATCCTAATGTGGCCGATTGTCTGTCAGGTAATTACAGTTTAGCTGGACCATGTGTGAAGTCAGATCCTCGCTAAATGATTGATTTGGTGTTGGATCTTAAAGTATAACGTGAATATAGATGGCATATTATAGATGGTAATTATTTTTGCCCCATTTTGCTTTTGGTTGTGGAATTGTACAAGGTGTTTTTTCACCCTGGTTGGTGTAAAAAGAAAAACTGCTTGAGGGCCCACCCCACAGTAGTGTTGATCCTCTCTTTGGAAGGGGGGGGGGTGGTGGCGCTGAGTGTAAAGGGGCACTAAGCATAGTCCCCTCATTATCAGATCAAGACAGGCAGCTCGTGTCACTTCTGTAAATATATCATGACTGATAGCAACAAATGGCTCATATGGCATGTGGTCCTGACAGGATGGGTTTAGTCTCTGCTTTTTCTTGTTTTAGGGCTGCCTTGACGCATGGTGCTCTGATGTTTTGTCAGTGTTTATGTACATATAAGAGAATGTAATTTACTAAAATGTATTAAAATGGAATTAATCTTTTACTCCTAAGACAAAATAATGAACTTTGAGACACCTGTGTGATGCATCTTTCTGAACCAAGGCCTTGCAACCTTTATCTCGTGGGCGGTGCACTGTTTTAAGACAAAACGGTATACAAGTAAACAGGGCAGGAAGATATTTAAAAACGTTAGACCATTCTGTTAGGAATATGATACAAAATACAATTTAAAAGGAAAAACAAGTTCGTGCAAATATTTAGGCTAAATCATCCTATAAATAAGACAGTCTTTGCAGGAATTTGCGAGCAAACAACGCTGTGTGATCGCGATCAGTATAAAACAATACACTGTCCATTCAATAGACCTTCCCTAGACACCAAAATAATGTGGAAAATGGGAACACGAATCATCAGAACTAACTGAAAATTAAGCTACTAAAGATTTTGAATGCCATTAGGCCCTTAAAAGCAACCTGACTGAAGTTCATGTCTCAGACTGTATAATCTGATAAGTAGGAGTTTGAATTTGAACTCCATGGGGTTTTATGTCTACGTAACTTAATGATTAAAAAGCAAATCAAAGTATTTTGAGGACATACAGCTTTCTAGAGCAGCCAAGTCAGAACTGCTCACAGTGGAGGTGATAGGAACCAGACATCTGAAGTGTTTGTAAAAGCAATTCACAAAAGGTATTAGTATAAATACAATACCTGATGTTTGGGACATTGTTTTACAGTAGTCTTGGTACTGGCTATTTTAAAACATTATTTTAAGACACATTTTTAAAACCATATTCATTGCAGAGAGGTAGAAGCAGGACAATGCAATTCAAAATACCTCCTGAGGAAATGTTACTCATTTCACTGCAAAGAAATGACTGTGAACTTCCACACTACGGTTCATTTTACACGAAACCACTGAATGAACATTTACATCTCAACTAAAAGTATGGAATTTAAAGGGTTAAGATGTACTTTATTTATGTGCTACATAGATACTGAAGTTTAATTTATGTAGCCTGAATAAATTATGGTAAATGTACAGGTAAATGGACAAGAACAATCCGACTCAAGGTATTACAGCATATTAACAACTTTATTACATTTAGCTATTACAAAATAACTTTAAAGTTAAACATTTTGCCAAAAAAGACTCTTTAGATAGGACAATAAATTCTAGCATGATGTTATTGCAGCAGGAAGTCTAAGCCTCTGTTTGAAGCTACATTCGACACTGCAGTAACTAGTTGGGCTAATTAAAGACGGTCCACCACGTCATTCAGTGGTGCTGCTGCAAATACCCTGAGAAGACAGACGCTGGCATCCAAATAAATGGCACACGCTGCGTGTACACGGCCTGTTCTTGTTCTGCACGTAGGTTTAGCAGTCTGGGGTTCGTGCTAAAAAACCCAAATCTTCTTATGAGCTTGAGTCTGAAACATTCCCAGAGGGACCATAAGGAAAAAATTGACTGGCGTAGATTACAATTACACTCCCTGATTCTTTTAACTAAATCTGGACTGTATACATTTCACATAATCCTGCTCAAGTAAGTGCTCTTCTCTCTTAGAAATTCAGCAGGGGGCTTCTAGGACTCTACACCATAAATGCAGTTCTAATACGAAGATCAATACCACTACAAATTAATCTCTAGGATACCCTGGATGTGCAAATTCCTGCAGTAAGCACAAACCTGCCAACAGGTCCCAAGTGACAAATACACAGTGGTATTCTTCAGGCAGAAGGCTACACTTTTGTCCACATAAAATTCACTATTCACCCTTAAGCTTGGTGCAAACTGTGACAAAACGCTAGTATCAATATGTACAGTGTAGGTTAACTGTAGCAATTTGAATTACAGAGTGAGCTACAAACTGAGACGTCCTGAAAGGAAATTTACCAGCAGAATCCACAGTTAGCAGTTAACTGACAGACATCTGAGGTCATGAGGGTTTTTGCGAGGACCTGAAAGAATGCCACAGTTAATTTGGCTTATAACAGTGATGCTAGTGATCAGGGGCATAAAGTAAACCTTTCAGATTTTAGATTAAACATTACTTTATGGTTTTATAATATAAATAAAAAAGGAACTTGAAAGAGATGGATCTTTCTTGTTCTAGACTTTGGTATGTTTGGGCTGAAAGTCCATAATTATCCACTTTAATCAACAGCAATCTGACTGCTGTCTGTCCGAGAACGATCATTCTGAGACTCCAATGAGGGCAAAAACCCAAGTGAAGAAGTTAAACTCTGCCTGGTTTCCCAAAATCAACATCACAGTGTTAAGATCAACAAAACTATTGGGGTGATTCTCACTCTTTCTTTTCATAGTGATCCTTGTAGTTTTGGGCAACTCACCTTTAAAACAAAAAATATAGATTTAAAATATCAAGTAACACTGAAGAGTGGCTTTCTGGAAATAGTTTAAAATCTGAGACCGAACAAGACAAGCTTATTGCTACATTAAAATGTGTGCAGCTCTTTGGGAAATCTTGCAATCCATTAGAGAGAGAGAAAATGACAGGTTTAAAAACCACCTAATCAATTTGCCTTTTTTTTTTTTTACTGTGACTCCAGTTCATCTGTCCTCTGAATCCTTAAAAACAGCAAAAAGTTAACCTGCATGATTTGACAAAGGGCTTGTACACTTTCTTTTAAACTACTGAGGCTCTTCTTTTAGGGCCAGCCCAGTCTTTTATATTTTATATATTAATAAAATCCTTTCCAGAGTCTGTCAGTACATTATTCAGACTGTATTCTGTTACTGCACCACAATTACGAGCTCACAGACTAGACTAAATGCTGCCCAGAGAGTGACATACACCACCAAAATTCACCATGGAAAATCAAACCAGGGTGACCAGCCACAGAAAACCTGTGGAATTCTTTAGAAAAAGTTCACGCCGATGCCCAATCCTGTGGTGGGGTCTGTCCTGCAGGCACCATGCTCTGTGAAGAAAAAGAACAGTCAAGAAAAGGTCTTTGAGCAAGACAGACTGCTACTGAGCAAGACTATTCTTAGCAGGGCAGCCTGACAGGACCTCCTGCCTCCTTTGGGCCTTTGGAATGGGACTCTTCTGGTCAGCCCTGAACGTCCTGACCCCCGGAGCAGAAACAGTCCAGGCTCAGTAAACCATCCATAGTAAGATCAGCGAAAGCTCAGAGCAGGAGGGGTGTGCGTTCGCCCGCAGGCTCTGTGTGGCGCATGAGCTGACGGATGCGGGCCAGCAGGCGAGCAGGGAAAGAGGGTGTGTGATGGCTCGGGTCCAGCACATTGGTTTTGCGGCGCTCACGCTCCTGACGCCACATCACATATGGGCTGGGGGGGAAGAAGGGCCGTGAGCGTTCCCGGTAGAGCTGCAGCACGATGCCCGAGACCCCCAACACCACCCAGACTGTAATCATGACGAAATCTGAAGGACAGAGAGAGGAACCACAGAGCATCGGTGTCAGAATCAACTTCAAACTTAAGTCTGCCACTAAAGTTGAATCAAAATGAACAGGGAAAAAATAGAAATCAGAAAACTTTACTGATCCCAAAGGAAATTGCTTAATTAATTGCTAATGTTGACTTAAGACAAGTTTTTAATGTTCGATTGTTGGAGTCTAAATAAGGTGACCAGTGAGTGTACAGTCAAATGGTACCATGTTTAGTGTTAAGTACACATTCCTCTATTTTAAAATGCACAAATACTCATAACTTGCTGATTTAAACACATTGGGAAAAGCAAACAAACCGTAGCATACATAATATTTTATATTTATATTGCTTTGTCCAACATGCATGTAAACAAAAATTGCGCAGGACAGTTCGCAAAAACAAATGCCCTTTATAAGTTCCTTGTAGAGGATGTGCACTAATTTTCTAATTTTCAGGACATGGGAGTTATAACTTTCACATACAACTGTACACTGGATTACTATTTTGTGAGGTAAAATTATTCTTTGGAAGCTTTAGGAATATATAACAGAATAAACAGAAATCAGGATGTTGGGATTAAAAAATTCTTTTTGTGTTGAACTGTAGGGTATAAAATACCCTTTTATAAAAAAAAAAAAGAAATACTCAGTTTTACTTTATTGGCATGGCCTTGATAGAAGCTAGGGCAGGGAGAGTGTGTTGGCCGGGTCGTACCTATGTTCTGCAGCGGCACCGAGATGAAGGCTCTGCTGAAGTTATTGTTGAGGAAGCGTTTCAGGACGTCCAGGGTGATGTAAGACAAGCTTGTGTAGGAGTAGGCATTAACAGCCAGCACAACTGCGTATGCCCCCAGCACGCCACATGTTACTATATTACCCTGAAACACACACACACACACTTCACAGTTCTCCTCTCTTCTGCTGAATTCAGGTTCCAGTGAAAAATAACTAAACACTTAGCAAAACAGGAGTTCCTCGGCAGAACAACTCCACAAAACTGAACTAGCGGCAGCATTAAACCACCAGAAAGGGAAATCAAATTTTATGTGAACCTTACGCTCCCACAGTATTACACTGATATGCCTCACAAAAGGGTTTTTTCCCCCCCCCCCAAGACTCTGCAGGATGTGGGTCAGTACCTCTCTTGGCCATCGGATGAAAAAGATAGGCACAATCAGAGCGATGCAGCTGAACGTCACCCAGAACACCACATCGTTATGGAACACAGCCAGGTCACCTAGGAGCCAAATAAACAAAAACCTGAAGGAGATCAACACAGAGAAATAATTTCTTATTACCATTTAAAAAGAGCCTCATGCGATATCAGTCTTTATACAGAACAGTTTTGCCAGGCTTCCACCAAAGAAAATGCAAAAATGTATTCAACAACTGTAGGCTACAGGAGAACAAACCTTACACTCACACTTTTCAGAAAAACACAGGCTGCATCCACTGAACAGTCCTAAAAGAGCCAGTATCGGGGGGGGGACCTTTCTTGGCTCCAAATCTGATTGTAATGACCCATGAGATCAAGAGACGACTAGCACTTGGAAGACATGCGACGGTCGATATGAACAGCATTTGGAAGAAGAAAGATATCAGCCTTGCAACCAAATGTGGATTGGTCAGCATGATTGTTTTTCCAATAGCAAAAATAGCAACATATGGCTATAAAACTTGGATGCTGTGGTGTTAGAGACATCTGTTAAGTATTCTGTGGACAACCAGGATAATGAACCAAGCAGTTCTGCAACGGACCAAACCAAAATTCTCACTGGAGGCTAGGGGTGGGCGATATGGTAAAAATATCACCTCAATTTGTTTACAGTTAAATCACGATTGCGATTTTATCACAGCATTTATATCAATTTGTAACTATACATTTTTTTTTTTTACTATTCCCGCCAAACTGGATGGAAGAGTGAGGAGGAAGCTAGACCGAGGCTATCAGGAGGCTTATGGCAACCTTGAAACAGTTACAGGAGTTTATGACAAACAGTAGTCACTGTGTGGATGTGGCAACAATGTCACAAGTGCTCCAAAATGTGGCTTTTATGAGAATATGGCTAGAAAATAATCAAGAAAGGTCACATTAAGTCTCGTTTGAGCTTTGCCAAAATACACCTTGAAGATTCTGAGGCCAAGTGAGAAGAAGTGTCATGGTCAAAACAAATGGTACATTACAGCTCACCATCCAAAGAACACCAAACCTAGTAAAGCATGGAGGAACTAGTATCCTGTTGTGGGGTGGTTCTCTGCAGCAGGGACTGGGGCACTTTCAGGACAAGGAAAAAAGAATGCAACAAAATACCGTCAAATTTTTGAGGAAAACCTGCTGAAAGTGAAAGTGACCATTCTGTCATACGTGAACACAGCACACGGTGTGAACAGCACGAAATTCTTCCTCTGCATTTAACCCCTTCACCAAGTGAGGCAGGGGGCAGCCATGAACACGGCGCCCGGGGAGCAGTGTGTGGGGACGGTACCTTGCTCAGGATACCTCAACGATGCCTAGCGTTGGGAATCGAACCTGGACTTTCTGATCGCAGGGCGAATGCTCTAACCACTAGGCCACCAGCTGCCCCCAAGCTGCTCTCTGCCATGAAGTTGTCGATGGGAAGAAGGTTCACCTTCCAACATGAGAATACCCCCAAAACGCAGCAAAAATGACCATCCAGTGGCTGAAGAAGTAAAAGCTGAAGGTCCTTGCGTGACCTGGCCAGAGCTCCGATTAAACCCTAATGACTCTCTGTGGAATTACTGGTCACCAGTGGTCACCACATCTCGTCTGACTGAGCTCACGTAAAGAACAGTGGGAGAATATTGCACCATCTAGGTTTACAAAGTTCGTATAGAAGTATCCCCACAGACTCAAGTCTCTAATTACACAAAGTACAGACACAAGGTGTGATCCTTTATCCATCTCTCTTTTTTTTTTCTAAACTGTTATTCTGTCTTTTCACTTTGATGTTAAAAGTTGCATCAAGTAAAAGTGAATATTATTTGAAAATAATTATTCTTCTCTATATCTACTGTGTTCAGAGCTTATTCTACAGATCAGAGCTTATTTACAAGGATCAGTCTTAACAACCTCATTCTAAAGGAAGAAAGAAAATCTGGTTGGGAAAAGTTAATGGTGATCTTAATAATGACTGATCTCAGATATTTAAACACACACTTATTTCAGACGTTGCATTGTTTTATGCAGACCGGACACTCAGGTGAACGATTCAAGAAATGTTAGTGGCAGGGACCTTCTGTTCTTTTGCTCTCTTATTTCAGATTTCTGTTTTTATATATATTTATATAAAGATTTTATATTTCCTTATTAGTTCACTGGGACTGCTGCTTTCAGTCATTTCTTAAAGTTACAGCAGGAAAAAGGGACAAAATTAATTAGTGATATCACTGTTCTTTATTATTTATTAAAAATACTGCTCCCAACATCATTTGTCCTTGAGTAAAAAACACATATCAGTTTTAATTAAGTGTACAAACTTTTGCCCATTTAGGTGCCTCCTATTAAAATATGAATTAAAAATGGGGTGAAAACCAGTCGGCACTATTCTAGGAAACGCTGTTTCCTGTAGGAAATTAAATACATGTATAAGATATTGAGAGTGGATCAATGTTTTGACTGTAACAAGTGTTTTACTTGTTGTTGCAAATAGAAACGAATACATTTACCAGTTACTCTCTTGTTCTGCAACTGCGTGAGTATAAATATTCTAATCAACTCCGCTGTAAGCCTGTATCCATGTGGTGCTAAGAAAAGCACAAACACGCTTTCCCCCGACTAATTAAGTATTTACCCCTGGGGCCAAAGTAGTTTCCATAACACCCATTGGAAGCTTTGGTTTTTCTTGTATTGAAGTTTTTTGCTCTCTTAATAGTTGAGTTGTTTGTAAACAGTTACATATAAACTAAAGCACTTTGACTTACATACTTTTCTGCAGAGGGGCATATTGCACAGAAGATAAACTGTCACCTGAATAACTTTAATTCTGTAATGCACTGCTGTATGTTATATTTGTATTGAAAATTCAAATATTAAACTTTAGGCTCAGTTTTCGAATGCTGATGGAAACCTGTGGCTCGATTTTTCATTTCTCGTCTTACCGAGAGGTGTGAAGAAGACGACACACGAGATGAGAAAGCCGAGGATGAGTCCGACCACCACGACACACGCCATCACTGAGCCGAACCGCCACCAGGACATAACCAGAGTCACACCACTAACCACACCGATCACTGCCGTCAGAGTCAGTCGAACTGCAGAGAGAGCAGAAAGAAAACAGGCAATGGTCCCCGTTACAGCTTCTTATACTGGGAGGTCATATAACAGAAGGTAAAGCAGTGCTCAAACTTTTGAATACACTTGAGTGAATGCATTTTTTTTTCATATTCTTAGACATTTAAAATGATTTTAATGATGAAAATGATACATTTTCCAGACATATGTTGCAGTACTGTTACTAATACATACATTATGCATTGTGTGACAACAAAAACATTTTCTGTACAATACGTACCTACTCAAAAGTAAAAAACAGCTCCTAAGATGTATTTTTTTTTAAATCCTATGGATTTTTCTAACTAGCAATGTTTAATACAGTATATGTACGATTTATTAGCAGAGAACGACCAGTCATCCATCAAAACTGCCACATAAAATTAGGTTCTTTAGGAGTTGTTTGTTCAGTTATATATGCTTCCTTGAGCGCCTCCCCCACATTATCAGACAAAATGTCAAATCCCACAGCACTGATGAAGCCTGGGTTACTTTCATATTATAAACAGACTAAATTTGCTCTAACCTTTAAAAAGAGTCCTTAAACAGTTACTGACATGAAGGAGTATGAACAGCGCTTTAAGGAACAGTTCTCCAAAAATAATTCCACAATTTCCCCCAAATGGAGTCCAAATTTTGATTATTTAGTTTAGAACTGAAGCTCTCAATCTAACGTTAACAGACAGAGTGAGTCAATTTTTTTCTGTTAAAATCCACTCAAACCACATCCTTTTTTTTTTTTTTAATCAAGGAAGCTCTGACTATGAACTGAACAAAGCTTTACAGTGTAGGAGAACGCTGCAGGAAATACATTCAATACAAAGGCTTCAGCAGAACAGCTCTTTAGACAACAGGGTCTGTTTTTACAAAGCCGCCACTTTGTGCATCCAGACTTATGAGCGGCATCATGTAGGATCCAGCACAAAGTACAGCAAAAACATGTAAAACCTGCAGCGCTACAGTCTGCATATCAACACCTTTATTTCTGAGCCGACAATGAAAAGCAGACGTCGTGTGGTACTGCTGGTTCAACTTTCATCATCCAAACCTCTGCCAAGACCTCAGTGTGTGACAGCAGGGCCACAGTGTGAGCTGTATTGTGTCTCTTGCAGACCAACACTGCGAGCTGTACTGTAAGCGGTGTTAAGTAACAGCGTGGGCTGAGTGTGAATTCAGAGGAAATAATCAGGGCCAAACTTCAAACAACAACAACCGCTAGGCTGCCCTCATGCATGTGAACAGAGAACGACTCATCTGACTTATGACTCATTTTAAGAGCTGGTCTTATGTTTTTGAATGAAAAAACAAGCTTCAATTTCTCTGGGTTTACATCATTCTACAGAATCATCAACTGTTTTATTTATTTATTTTTTGAAACTGGCCAGTCCACATTCTGCCTGCATTACCAGCATACAAACGGTCAAGTGATGCAGGCTACAAATCAGCTTTGGTTCAACTGTCTCTTCGACTGCTAGTAACAGCTCTGAGTCACGTCTGTGATAGAGTAATGTGACTAGCATGCAGAGGAAGTTGGTGTAACTAAATTATTTTAAATGAAGCCTTTGGAAACAACCACTTCACTGAGACCGTAATTGGAAAAAAAGGTTTAAACTGAACAGTGTGACTGAACTGTGAGCAGAAAAAGAGCACAGCTAAAATAACAGAGCTTTGTTTAGGTTCAAGAGTGAGATAAAGTCATTTTCTACCAATTATCTTTCATCATGGACACAGAAATGTGACATAACTGAGATCTTCTGATTTGTATTCTGTTTTTATTTTTATAGACTCACTAACGCACTATGAAATCAATTTGTTTTCCATCTAAACAGGCCACAGACAGCATGTGGAATGTGGTTCAGTGCTACATTAAGGAAAATGGACTTACTGTCGTAATCTAGCGTGGTGGTTCTTGTGATCAGCACAAAGAAGAAGAACGCTCCGAAGACCAAGCCCATACAGAACAGCTCTGAGGAAAGATAGCGATGGTTGATACATCAGTAACATGTAAAAGCATGTGTGCATTTTCTAGCTCACTCTAGTCAGTCAGTTTATTAATGTCCACCGCAGCCACATGCCCGAAAAGGAAAGGAGGGGGGCAAAAAAGAAAAGAGAGAAAAAAACCCCAGTGCTGAACATGTGCTTGAGATCAGCTCAGTACGATCACGGGTTCCATTGAATGTAAAAACTGATGAATCATCTTTGTTTAAAAACAGTGATCCATCATCTCGTAACACATGCATAATAGTTATTCGTTTTATTTTATTTATTTGTTTATTCAACTCTGCATGACCTCTGCAGCTTGTGGTTGTTTTTCTTCCTCAGGAAGACCAATTCTGTTAAAAATTAGTGTGTTCCCATGCCATAAACAACTGTAACATATGTGGGATTTTTGTTTTTAAAAGTAAACCGGTGACCTCTTCTCTAAATTACTGCCAGTTCGTAGCCAAGACAAATGTGAGAGAGCTCTAAAGTCCACGAGAAGGCATCGTAATCATCTGCGACGTTCACTTACCACATTTGAAATATCGATGCCCAAAGAAACATATAAAAAGCCCCGCAAGTCCTGCAATGGTGAAAAAAACTTTGGTCGATATTCTCCCTGAGGGGAAAAAAAACAACAAGGTTAGAGAACTTTTCTAAACCAAATGCAATCTACACCGGACAACAATGTTTAAAAAAAAAATCATATTAAAATCAGGGTTTCCCTAAAGACATGTAAACATGAATCAGATCATTCTGGCAGTGAGGCTCCACCAGTGGATCTGATGTTTTGGGAGAGGACATTAACTGTTATGCCATTGCGTGTGTAAGTACAGTAATCCATCACTAAGACCCAGTGCAGTCAAACACATGAACTCCAATGGCAAGAAAAACCCAATAATCTTTCAAAAAAAAACAGAAAACAGAAAACAACATAACATAAATCCAATTAAATCACCTAACGATTCACAGCCATCTAGAATGGAGGCAAAGCTGCAGGCGTAGGTGTGCACAGGGATGTACGAGGCTGATGTGTTGGAGACAGGGTCTCTCACAATGATGGAGTAGATCACTCCCTGCCCTGGGATTGAGTTGAACGTCACCTGTGTGTGATCTCTGGAGGATAACGTCATTAGCTAGAAAACATGAAAGTCAAATCGCAGGAATATGAAAACTAATACGAAATGGTACAACCATCATGTCCAGGAATATAGAAAAATGTCAGTGCTGATAGTAGTTTCAAGATTCTGAAAATGCTGGTACCTTTCTTCCATTTTCCACCATGGTTGACACACTGGCCACCCTCTGTATGCCACTGATCAGGCTCAGCTCTGACAGGTCGTTCTCAGGGAGGAAGTACTGATACACATCGTACTCCAAGCGCCAGCGAGTACTAGAGCCTGTCTCCACATCACAGGCTGGGGGAGAGACGCCTCTGAATGGGGTGAGAGGGTGAGAGAGCGGGTGAGAGAGAGCAAGAGAAAAAAGAAGCACAAGAGAGAGATTTGAAGAGAAGAAGGGAAAGAGGGAACTTGGGACCCCTGAGGAAGTGGGAACACTGGTCAGAGAAAAGGCAACACTCACCACGACACTTCACACATCAGACTAAACAGTGTAAAATTAGCTTCTTCTTAAAAGGTGCGGACGATAGTCTTAACCCTTTTATATAAGGTGCATGTACGTGTATGTGAGTTTATTAGATATCTCGTACCTTTCGTGTCCTATATTAGCAGGAGCAAAGCGAACAACTGTCTCAAAAATGTTGTAGCGCAGGTAGACGTTTGGATCATTCACCAGTGGAAACTCCATATTGCAGGCCCCAGGAATAGGATCTAATGCAGCACAGAACCACAATCAGCAAAGCCTAAGTGATTGTCGTAGTTTCTTTCAACATTTCAACATGAAACCCTACTATTAGAAAGTGCTAAAGGCTTCTTCTACTGCTTCTTCCACTAAAACAGACATTACTTTGTGAAACAGAGGAAAGTGGTTTACTTCTCCTATAAATAACCGCTTGTGAAAAGCACTTCCTCTATGATCTGGCACACTGTGGTGAAACTGACATTTTTAAATACATGACCACAAACCTAATCTATCTAGGTCTATGTGGTTAGACGTTTTAACAGAAAGTTAAAACTCGTAATTAGCTTATAGCAGCATTCTTATATTTACTTATATATCCACTGTGTGTGTGTGTATATATAGTTTACATATATATGTATATATTTTACAACACAGATGTCCAAATTTATATTTCTAGATTGTATTGTACATTTTATACTTTACTGTTGATATGGTATTTTACTCAATTCTATCGAATTGCCTATCTGCCGAGACAAAGCTCATTTCCCACATGTGGGACTAAAAAAGGTATATCTTGTCTTATCATTCAGATTACAGTGACCTATATAAATAAACAATCTGAAATAAGGATGTGCTCATATACCAGTGCTTGTGTAGGGCAGTAGAACACCAGTGCCCGCAACAGGATCGCCATCAGGATCCAGCAGGTAGCAGGAGAGTGTGGACTGAGCCGGCATGAGCAGAAACAGCAACCCAGAATCCACCGCAGTAAGTGATGAACCATACACTGGAACCTGCACCATACACACACACACACCACACACAAATCAGTTATAGACACAGATGTTGCTCAAAGCAAGAGTGATCTGTCTGAGATGTCCTGCTTATCTCATGGTCCTGTCCTAACACTGTATAATATACACTGAATCTACTTCCTACATGTGCACAAATAGTTCAAATACAGGCTTCAACATCACCTCTACTCCTATTTTTAATAACATGGCCTGTATTTAAATCATATAATAATGTCATGCAGTGTCAGGATCTACATCAGCAAGTCCATCTAATACTACTTAGCACACTGCAGGTTTGAGGTCTGTGTGTTCCATATAGTTTTCTAGGTTACCAGCCAATCCTTACTTAAAGTGAAAGTGAAAGTGACAATCTGGTCATACATGAACACACAACAGCACACAGTGTAAACAGTACGAAATTCTCTGCATTTAACCCATTCACCAAGTGAAGCAGGGGGCAGCCATGAACACAGCACCCAGGGAGCAGTGTGTGGGGACGGTACCTTGCTCAGGGTACCTCAGAGGTGCCTAGCGGTCTTGGGAATCGAACCCAGACTTTCTGATCACAGGGCGAATGCCTTAACCACTAGGCCACCAGATTAACCTCTTAATTCTGGTGCAACACTAAAGATGGAAACTTAACCAGCACAAAAGTAAAAAATGACAATAATGGCAAAATCTAATTTCTTTACAGACAATTTATTGGCCTTTATTTTTAAGCTTTGCTTTGGCTAACCAAACACATTAAATTCTCCAGACAAAGTTGCAGTATTAATAACAAAAGCTCTTTTACTGCATTTAAACAGGCTGTTTAGCGCAATGTGTCATGTAGTATCACACAAGAAGCTACTACCTGGCTCATATAAGTTATGTCATAAAATCACACATTCAAAGTAATAAACTGATCGATCTCCCGCCGATCCAGTATTTGGATTTCGGCTGAGCAACTCTGTGTACATCTGATCAGCAAAAAAGCTTTTTCAATGTTTGCCGCTCTGCACTTTTAGAAAATGATATTTTATTGAGTTCGGTGGACCTCCATATCTGAGGCAGTGACGAACAGAACCGAGATACGAAATCAAAGTAGTGATAATTAAGTTTTACATTTACATTTGCATGCAATACTGCTATAGACTGCGCAGAGCTCATATTTCTGAGGGCTCTGTGTGTGGCAGAGAAAAAGAATGTGTTGTAGCCCGGCCTCGTGATTAAACCATCACATGATCCCACAGGCCCAGAGCAAAACCGCGCAGGTCGATTCTCGGCACACGTGAGTAAACCTAGTTTGATCGTGAAAAGTCCCTATTTCGAGCGTGTCTGCTGACGTTAACTCGTGTATGTGAGCGTGCATGCTTTTGGCAGACTCGCACTGCAACATAGCCCATGACTAATAGAGAGGACCAATGAGTGTATTCGTGCCTGCGTGTGTGCGTGCGTGTCTAAACACGGAAACGGGCGATGAAACTGGTTTGTGTTCGATAACATTTGTGGTCATCATGTTGTACCGTAAAAGGGCAGATCACAAAGTTTTACTTAGGAGTCTGGTCCTGCTAATTTAGCCTGTACTAGACATTCATTAGTTGTGTGTGTGTGTGTGTCCTTACACTCTGATATGAGAGAGTAGCATTGCGGTGCTGAGTGTGAAACTGCAGTGTGATGAAGGCCACTTCAGGAGGGATTCGGGACACGACTGCCTGCACGCTCCCATTCACCGGTACACTCACGTTCTGGAAGGCTCCCAGAGAGAACTCCACTTGGTCTGAAACAAATACACAAACATTTCCAGAACTGGTTGATCCTTATTGGTAACATCTTAGAATTTTTTTTTTTAACAACACAAACAAAACGTACCCTGCAGTATATTTTATGATGTCTAATATAGCAATACAAATATTGAAAAGTTCTGTCAACCAATCCAAATACTGATCTAATTTTTGTTTATTTTTTACTGAAGCACTTTACTTAAGATGAACATCTAGAGCTCCAGCTGGAAGTCCTTAAATACTCTACTGGCCCACAGGAAAAAACACCTAACCAACATCACCCACTGTGTAACACCTTCAGACTCTTTATACAAAGTTCATTTTATGGATCTTGTATGAGGATTATGCCTGGATAGACGTCATTCACATGAAAATGTAGGTGTAAAAATAAACAAGATACAGATTTTAATCTGATTGTTCAACAACGTCAAGAGATGGCACAGTATACATTTTGTTACAGCAGTATAAACACAATGTGAAAATCAAAACCCCTCCCAGTACCCTGGTGGTGCTTCCCCATAACAGAGGCCCTGCCGCTCCCACCTCATCTCCTGACGGGAGTTTCTTCAGCCCACTCTTCCCAGCTTTGGTCAGTAGCTCTGGTCAGTCTAGTTAACTAACATGAAGCATTAGTTTGGTTACCTTTAATTTCCACCATCATAACAGTCGTCTTCTTGAGAACACTTGATGTAAAAAAACCGAACAGTACAAAATTGCAATATTCTTTAAATTAAAACCTAAGATATTTTGTTGTTGTTTGTTGTCTGGAAGCCAATTTGCATATTATGCATCACACAGTAATGGAACTTCACACATCACATAGTAATAGGATGCTGATACTCATCAATACTGATATGCCATTTCTAACATTAACAGATGTAGGTAAAAGAAACCTACATCTTGTATCCAAAAATTTACATAATCATACAGGGTCTTTTTTCTGTAATTGATTAAAACGTCTAACAACTAGCTGTTGCAACTACCCATCTTTTACCTTGAAATTAATTGTAAAAATGCAAACAAAACAAAACAGACCGCACTACCCACTCAAAGTAAATGGTAAGGGCACTGTGAGGGCACATTGCTGATGGGAACAACGAGCAGGAGACGTTCCAGTCCTAGACTAAGAATGTGCTGGCTTAGAGAAAACAGAGGATTCCTGACCTATATTACTGAGTAAATGAGATTAGGTCTGAATTTTTACTCCACTCTCTCACTGATAGCTGCTCATTGACTACACAGCACGCCTCTGTCAAACACACACTGAGCCCTGTGCGCCTTTAAAATGAAGCAAAGCGTGTCACAGAAAGAATGCAGAATCCAAAGCACCTCTAAGTTCCTTTTCCCACTGAAAGTTATAAATTGCAGTTCCAGGGGAAAGTTCTCTTTTATATTATACATTAATAATCACACTAGAAGGTGCTCTCTATCCTGTGATCCCATACGAAGCTCATCTCACACAGATGAGAAAAACATCAGAGGGAAATACAGTAAACACCCCCCCCCCCTTCTGTAACGCTGGTCAGCAGCTGCGGTTTCAGTCCAGAATTTCCCACGAGTCTTGAGTGTTCTCTTGTTTTTCATATTTGTTCTTAAAGCCCTGTATTTTTATTATTGTAAATTAAATGAATTTATTACTGTATTTACCTGCTTATACCAAAAAAAAGGCCTGTGCATGAATTCCAGTCTATACAGGGACAACAATGGTATTTTACATTCTAGCACTGTGGGAGTTCAGTGTAAACTGTACAGAATGAATACGGGTAATGTATAAAGATGTTTGAAATGAAATTAAAGTGTTTGGGACACATGGGTGGATTTACAGTTAGAGATGTCATCATCTTGGTAAGTCAACGAATAATACCACACTTCCTCTTAAGATTTGGACATTCTTAAGCATGTCATTGAAGCACTGACTGCCTTTCTCTCCCTGTACAGATACGGCCATGTTAACCTGACGCTCAACAAAAACATGATGATCTCCGTGATTTTCATTTTTCCAAAATACAGAGCAAAACACAATATGCATCGCCAGCTCGGCAACTTTTACTTTCTGTAAGGTACCACCATTAAGAGGAGGGCGCAGCTGCATTGGTGCATCAAACACAGTCAACAGACAGATAAAATAATCTGCTCCTGGACACTGAGCCAAGAGGCTGGAGGAAGTATCTTCTCTGTAATCAGACAGTGAGAGATCAATTCTTGTGGTCCTTTGGTATGAACTTGGGATTCCCCATAAGAGATTTTCCTGTCATTCTAAAATCACTCATATCATCACAACAAAAACTACTCAAAATGGCAAAACAGCCTACCACCTTCATTTAGAAGGTGAATTGTTTTCTTAGAAATGTTGTACTATTCCTTTCAATCAATTACTCATGACCACATTTCAAGGTATAAATCAGGTTATGCGAAAATGAAAGTATACGTTTACTCAGAATATACATAGTCCATGCTTCTTGTTTCACAAGAATAATATTATTATATTAAATTATGAAGTCATATTCTTGTTAAATAGTTAGAGAAAGCTAGAGTCTGGCTGAAGCTCACAGTACAGCAGAAACACAGAAATCCTGATGAAACACATTCACTCGGACAGTTTCGGACATGTGTGTTCGTAATTTTGTAGGACTTGATGTTTAATGAGCTGGTACGCTTTCTAGGACCTCTGGCAGAAAAAAGGCGCCAGGTACACTAAAAATGGAACGAGGTTAGAAGCAAATATGAAACACCATAAAAGACCATAAAGTGTCTTTGACCTACTGCTCTCTCGGAACACTATTAAAGGTTAGCTGATATTTGTATGGCGACTATTGATTTCAGTTCATAATGTCATCATATCGTGTCGTTTGCCACATACAAAGAGACAGATAGCGAAAGACATACACAGAGACAGACACCAAAGAAACAGACAGACAGCTTTAAATGAAGATGATGTGTTTTTTTCCGATCAGGAGGAGACAGTAAGGTGGAGGTCTCCGCAGGTGTTTACACTTGGGCTGTGATTAAAGCTGATGAACTTCAGTTTAGAGTTAATATCGGTAAATGGCTGGCTGTGTAGAGTTCTCTGAACAGACACTCACTCTCTTGGCCGTGCAGAACACGAAGGCATGAAAGGAGGAGCAGCAGCAGCAGAGCAGGTCCCGCTCCTCTCCCGATCCAAGTCTTCAGCTCCATGTCCCCCACAGGACCGGGGCTAACACAGCCCACCCTTCACTCCGGGACTGGGAAACACTCCAGTACCACGGCCCCAACGGGCCTGGGGCATGATCCACTCTCTCACACTCACACTTCTCTTCTGTCTATGTCTAACGAACACAAGCACACACTCCTCCTTCATCCCTCCTGCTCGGTCACGTGAGGCCAGGCGACCAGTCAGTCTTCCGGCCGGAGGGGGGCGACAGCCCGGCAAGATGGCGGACAGACTCACACAGCTGCAGGATGCAGTCAATTCGGTGAGATGAAATTATAGTTTTTACTCTATAGTTTTTTTTTATTCGAGTATTTGACTGGTAGCGCGCCCAGTCTTTTAATGCTGGTCCAACAGGTCATCCCTGTATCTGTTGATTTTGTCCTCAGGAAGCTTTATCAGAGCAGGAGAACAGAGACATCTGAACAAAACACTTCCAAGCTCACTTCTTCTATCAGACCCGGGACGGATACAATAAACAAAGCAACACACAGTCTGATCACCTAAACCAGATAGGGCAGAGACAATACACATCAACACACAGCTGCATCGTTTTCAGTCGTTTTAGGAAATGTCTAAACGCTCCCGGCGCCTTTTCAAACATGCGGACAGTCCGGTCTCGTTTACTGGAAGTTCATTTGGAGCCTGTGGGTCCGGATCAGGTGTAAAGTAAAGTGTAAAGTGAAAAGTCGTCCCCTGTAGCTCAATGGGGAACAGATCTATAGACTGGGGATGCCAAGACATCATTCTCAAAACGTGTTGCTGTTCTTTGGACTTTGGACAATTTTAGCACAACTCTTGTGATCATTATCCTGTTGAAGAATTCAAATTTATCCAGTAGTACAGAAACCAGAAAGAGTTGTGTGGTTTTGAGGAATTCAAAGAGATTGTGAATTCACTAAGGACTGATAACGTCTCTTCGAAACCTATAGTTTAAGCCTTTGTAACTAAATAAGGTGTTGTTCTAGACTGTAACATATTAAAAACAAGTCAGTTCCATTTGTTTTGGTATTTCTGTGTTCTTTTAATAAGTTGTTTTTTTTTAAACGGCTCTCTAATATTTTTTCAAGTATATAAGACGATGAGAAGGGAAACTCTGTTTAAAAACCTTTGAACTAGTATTAAATAAACTGTCCTGTTTCTTTCATATTGATCCATTCAAGATACATGTGTGTACATTTGCAAATTTTTATTTGGGTTTGTTTAAAAGAATTATTGAACTATGTCAACTGGTTCTTCTAAAAGTTTTGCTTTGTGAAGATGCTGTAATCAGTTCTGTTTGTGTCTCTTGTGTGCTGCAGTTGGCTGATCAGTTCTGTAATGCCATTGGAGTGTTGCAGCAGTGCGCACCACCTGCCTCCTTCAGCAACATCCAGACGGCCATCAACAAGGACCAGCCGTCAAACCCCACAGAAGGTACAGAGATTCTTATTATGAAAACATGGACAGGTGAGCTACAAGACTAGCGCTGGACCACTTTGTCTTGTTCTTATTGGTCTATGTTTGTTATTCCACAGAGTATGCTCAGCTTTTTGCGGCTCTTATTGCAAGGACAGCTAAAGACATTGATGTTTTGATAGACTCTCTGCCTAGTGAAGAATCTACAGCTGCTTTACAGGTTTGTCTATCACCAGTCACACAGTCACAGGTTACACAGTCCCAGTCAAAGTCCTGAGTACCACTCACTATGAACAGCTTGTGATTTTCCTCTTATCTTTTCTGCTAAATGTAAATAGATGAGATGGTATAAATATGCTTGCTTGTATTGCAAAACATACTTAAATGCCTGTTTTGTCTTTTCCTCCTGCATCCTGTGACCAGGCTGCTAGCTTAAGGCAGTTGGAGGAGGAGAACCATGACGCAGCTACAAAACTGGAAGAAGTGGTGTACAGAGGAGATCTCCTGCTTGAGAAGATCCAGAGCGCCTTGGCTGATATCGCCCAATCACAGCTACGCACACGCAGCGGCACGCCCAGCCAGTCCATGGCCCCTGAATCTTGATTCAGACCGTTTCTGGTCTAATACGGACTGATGTACTCTGCAGGGACTTTTCTACTCGGCATTCATTTGTGACCCATGAGATCTCCACATTGTTCGGGTGTTAATGTTCACTTTCTTAAAAAAAATTAATATGCACCTTTTGGTAATGGCTAACGCTTTTTTTTTTTTTTCTCCAACATTCTAAGTCTTTACTTCATATACCTTAGAATTAGTTATACATGTTTGTTTTTTTGACACATTTAAATTTGTGCAGTATTCATCTTTACAGCCCCAATGCACTCCGTATTTCAATAAATGTAGAGTTATTGTGTCATTCAACTTGATTTTGAGAGCCTTTTGGCAGACAGTGACTCTGGTTTCATGTCACACAGTGACTTTCTGGTCATAGTGAATGTAGCTTATAAAACTCTAACACCACAGGAATGAGCGTGACCTGGGTGAAATCTCCCCCTCGATCAATACAGTTTTCTATGCAATGTGCTTTTTTCTTATCAAGTTTAGTCCTTTTTCCCCTCATCGTGTGGTATGTCTATTTATAAATCTGCTATATCCTTATTATCAAACTGGAGTTTATGATTGTTACATGGCAAACAATATAATGACCATCGATAGCGGCATTCAAATGTGTTGCAAAGCTCCAGAAATTCTTGCTGACTCATTGTTAATAATTTTAAGATGACTGACTGTTTTACATGAAAGAAAAGAAACTAAATATGTGAAACTAGAGAAGGGACACAGTCACTAAACACACTTTCCTACTTATACAAAATTTACAATGACAAAATGTACCAGTGATCTATGTTTGTACATTTGGCTGTAACTGAATTAATTTTGTGAGTAACTTTGAAATGTGCACTCAATCGAAAGTTTGGTGTGCACACCTCACGTTTTTCACCCCAGGATAGGCTCTGGGTACGTGTGACCCTCTTGAGGATTACAGAAAGTTATTTCTATTATTAATAATTGATATTACGTATCCATTATCTTGCTACAGCATTAAAAATGTGAGTGAACAACTACAAATAATATTGTGTCAAACCAAGTTTCCTTTACAACATGGAAAGAATATGTAACCGTGCATGTCTGACATCCATATGTAAATGCACTAGAAAACCCGTTTCACCCCGTTCACCTAATAGCTGTCGCTTAATAGCTCATTAAATGTCTTAACAGCTGTCTGGTGATCCACATTATAATAATAAATGTGTTTGTAGGTCGGTAGTGATAAAATATGATACTAATCAAGGTGCTCAAACACTGACCATACTGTAAATGTAGAATGTTGAAGGTATTAGAGTAAATGTAGAATGTTGAAGGTATTAGAGTGAATGTAGAATGTTGAAGGTATTAGAGTAAATGTAGAATGTTGAAGGTATTAGAGTAAATGTAGAATGTTGAAGGTATTAGAGCAAATGTAGAATGTTGAAGGTATTAGAGCAAATGTAGAATGTTGAAGGTATTAGAGTAAATGTAGAATGTTGAAGGTATTAGAGT
>JBBJLR010000133.1:17922935-17933938 GCA_037577145.1 Brachypetersius gabonensis | reverse complement strand
ATATATACTGATTGCATGAATCCACCCTCACTATACCATCATCACTGGACTAAGAAGGTCAAAAACAAAAATAATACATTCTCTTGTAACTCGGTGTACGATATCCGTGCATTATGCTCATATTGGTTTTGAGCAACAAACAAAAACATTCTTGGATTTTTTATTTATTTAATTTTTTTACACCATACTGAAATATGTTTTGTCACCTATGTTTAGAGTAGCAACATCACCCTCCGTGCTTCCCTGCTCATAATATCTACTGACAGTGGCCATGCCCTACGTTTCTTAAATATTTACAGCATAAACAGCATATTTAGAGCATAGTCATGATTTAGAAGCACAGGAATAGTTTTGAAAAACATAAATGCCAATTATATTTTTTTCTGTCCCTCCCTTGTTTTGGCGCCCCCCCCTGGCGGTACGCCCATATGCACCGCATATACTTCCTAACCCATTTTTGCACCATTGCCTGAGCATATTATGATACCATCATTGCTTAAAAACATACTGACCAGTTCATTACAAGGAGAAAATGATTAAGCCCTGTTTAACTGGATTTAGAGCAGAGCAGTTTGTGAATCAAAATGTATTCAGTTTTTAAATGCGACGCCACTCGCTCTGTCCCAACTCATCAAACTACGCTTAAACAATAACTGCTGTAACATCAGGAGTGGTCAGGAAAAATGAGACCTGAGGTTAAAGTTTCTGACTCACACCCGCTTCTGTGTTTTACAGGGTACCAAGAAGCGTTCTCAGCTGGACCTGGAACTCGAGATAGAGAACATGGGAGCCCATCTGAATGCCTACACTTCTAGAGAGCAGACAGTATATTATGCCAAAGCCTTTTCTAAAGACCTCCCCAGGGGTAGGAGAACTTACAGTCTCAGGAGTCAGTTTTTTGACTCTGGTGTGAAAGTTAGATTTGTGTAATAACTCCCTTGTGGTCTCCATCTGTCCTCAGCTGTGGAGATTCTTGCTGATATAATACAGAACAGCACGCTGGGGGAGGCCGAGATTGAGCGTGAGCGTGGGGTCATTCTTCGAGAGATGCAGGAAGTGGAGACTAACCTACAAGAAGTTGTTTTTGATTACCTGCATGCCACAGCCTACCAGAACACTGCTCTAGGAAGAACCATCCTCGGACCTGCAGAGAACATCAAGTATGTATGCGTGTCAAAAAACTTCTGAAAGCACATCCACTTTTATACTTGAATGTATTTTTCAACATGGTTTTTATTTTAATATTGATATTCCTTTCCCGTCTACTTAATTTTTAGTCACATATTCCTGTCATTATTGGTATATGTGTGTATTAACCTCACGAATGCCTTGTTTTACAGAACTATAAACAGAGCAGACCTTGTGGAGTACATTACAACTCACTATAAGGGCCCAAGGATTGTGCTTGCTGCAGCTGGAGGTAAACTTCCTTCCAGTCTCCTCTATAGTACAACTCCATTATTTATTTATTTTTTGTATAGATAGTCTTTTTGAAACTATGCGTATTCAAATGTCTTTTTATGTATGGAACTGAATGCTGATATTTATTTCAGGTGTGTCCCACAGTGAATTGATCGATTTGGCTAAATACCACTTTGGAAAGCTGCCAGCCAGATACAAAGGTGAAGCACCTGCATTGCCTTCCTGCCAATTCACTGGAAGTGAGGTAAAAATAAATCCAAACATGCATACATATACTTCTGTGGGTCAGTTTACATTAACTTCACTTTGTCTAGTTTCTAAATCACATTATAGTGTTAATGTCCATTTTCAAAGGGAAACTCATTTTGTCATCTTAGGATCTTTGTACTCCAATTACAAAAAAAAAATAAGCCTCACCCCATTTGTTACTGTATGTGATTCCTGACAGATCCGAGTGAGGGATGACAAGATGCCATTGGCTCACATAGCGATTGCCATGGAGGCAGTGGGCTGGTCTCACCCCGACACTATCCCCCTCATGGTAGCCAACACACTCATCGGAAACTGGGATCGCTCCTTTGGTGGCGGCGTGGTAAGTCATTCTGACATGGTTTGTTCTGACCGAAGTACGCTGAAGGCCATGGTGTCAACATTGCCTTTGTGGTGTTTGTGTGTCTCAGAATCTGTCCAGTAAGCTGGCTCAGATGGCATGCCAGGGGAACCTGTGCCACAGCTTCCAGTCCTTTAACACCTGCTACACTGACACAGGACTGTGGGGGCTCTACACCGTCTGTGAGCCAAGCACCATCAGCGAGATGATGCATTTCACGCAGCTTGAATGGTGAGTGAGGTCCATAGTAGCATTCCTAAAGCTAAATTATCAAAGGTGCCACCACCTAGCCCTCGAGTATGTAGTACTAATCTATTATTTTTTAGGAAACATTTTGCCATATCACCCCTAACATTTACTTAATAGTCATCTGTTGGCTGGATCCAAAACCACACACAAAACAATGTTTTGTTCCATATAATCAGATTCATGGACTATTGTACAGATCTCTCTTGAGGAAAGTAAACTAAAACATCAGGTGAAAAAGGAAGAACGTTTTTCCCATTGTTTCACAATAAAAGCTGTGCTGTGTTGGCAGGATGTCTCTGTGCACCAGTGTGACAGAGAGTGAGGTCGCAAGAGCAAAGAATCTCCTGAAGACCAATATGCTGCTACACCTTGACGGTAAGCATGCATCTACACTTAATATGGCGAAACCCTGGTGTGTAGATCAGAAAGGTTTACGATTTATTTTTACAGCGCGAGTAAATGAAACCCCATTAAAACCAATGTGTAATGTATTGTGTGTGCTCTCGTTAGGCTCCACACCCATCTGTGAGGACATTGGGAGGCAGATGCTGTGCTACAGTCGTAGAATTCCACTGCATGAGCTGGAGGCCAGGATAGATGTGAGTGAGGCAGCTGCTCTCAAATGCATCCCTCTCCTCAGGTTTTTCAATGAAAAGCAATCTTTGAAAATGCATAAATTCTTTTGTACTTGTCAACCCACCCCCAGGCCATAAGTGCAGATACCATCAAGGAAGTTTGTACAAAATACATCTACAACAAAGCTCCAGCAATAGCAGCTGTTGGTATGTACCACCTACCTCCCTTTTGCAATGAAGTAAAATAGCAGCTTGAAAACGAGTCTTGTTTATCCACCCTTTTCGGTATATTTCATAGTATGTACAGTATACAAATGTTTATACATACTGTTGTAAACAAGCCATAACTCTTATCCAATGTATCGAACAGTGTTAAACTTCAGAACAACTTGAGCTCACACTAGCAACCATAAGAAAAGTTGTATTATGTTACAGTACAGTTTAAGCTGGATGATTGTTACTAATTTTATTTTCTTGAATGCAAAGTCAGTAGCAGTTGTCTTAACAATGAATATTTCTCTGGTCTTTTTACAGTAGCAGCCAAAGTTCGATTATTTTGATACTGTGAGCATTTTGTAGTAACCTGTCACATTAAATGTGTTTCAGGTCCTATTGAGCAGCTCCCAGACTACAACCGGATCAAAAGTGGGATGTACTGGTTAAGAACTTGAGACAAGAGGGACTTCATGCTGTCTGTAGATTCAAATCCAAATATTTATGTAGTCTGTGCATTTTCCTTTAATTTTATTATAAAATAAAGACCAACACAATAACTTTAAAAGAACATGGTGCCGTGTGTGCATGTGGTTCGTTCCATTTTTCTGTCATTTTTTACTCCTAGTGGCAACTTGTTCCTGGGCAGCTTTCTTAGCTTTAATCATCTCCACAAGCTCCTGTGTTGAACAGAGATAAATACATGTAAGCATTTGTAATACAATAATTGTACTACACTGTTATCAATGATTTGGCAGTTGTAAAAAAATGTACCTAAATGGAGTGTAAGTGACCATTCATACAACTTCTTAAATACCTCAGTGTAGCTCTAGAGACCAAATGAAATGATGTGCTTACTTTGTATCTTTTCATACAGTCTTTCTTGGTGCGTCCAGGCACAGCGGCTGCTATCTTATCCCATCTCTCAGGAGTGCTAACAGGGTAGGTCTTCAGAGCCTGTTCTAGGAGCTTTTGCTCTTCTGTTGTCCAAGGAGTGGCATCAGCAGATGAGGCTATTGATGGGGAACAAAAAGTAATGAAATGAAAACCAAATATAGCCATTTCAGATTGAGCAGTTCATGATACTGAAACGTCAGTTGCAGCGCACGCTGGTGGAAATTTGGCGTGCTTCCACTGATTGTGGTCGTGATGCAGTAGATCAGAAGTTGGAGCCTTTCAGGCACAAGATTTTGGCAAGTAAAGCAGATTTTGTACATTTTTGCATTGATATTATTATTAATCACAGATGGCACTACTCCACTGATTGCCAGTAGAAAAATGTTGGTAAACACCATGTCGAACATAAGTCAGAGATAATAAATGTACTTTTGGCTGCATTAATCTATCTTTTGAATTTATCTGCTTGGGTATGTGCCATCATGCTAAATTAGCAGCTAAGAAAACAAGGTTGCCTGTGACAACCCAAATGTGAAATTTGAACCGGAGCCTTACTTCTATTCAGAAAATGATATCCAAGCCAGGTCCCACCAGTCTCTTGGTTTAAACAGTTGAAAGGGTTGCTGGCATTGCAAGGGCTAAAATGTTTGAGCTGTGATATCACATGTACTTATGATGGTACGTAAAACTCACTGTCAAACCGCTCTGAAGGCACAGCGTTGTCTACAGATGAAGGAACGGCTGCATGCTCTTTCTTGAACTTCTCAAAGGCCTTTTTGTTAACTTCATCCTTTTGGTGAGGGTCTAGAAGCAAGAGGAGAAAGAGTTAGATGGGATTTGCTTGTCCTTAAAACAGCAAAGTACTGAACCAAACTGGAATTAGAACTTACCTAGTTTCTGTAGAGTCTTAGCTTTATTAATAACATCTTTGGCGGTTCTCTTAATGCCACTGCCTGAGTGCAAGTTCATGTAGTTGGCAATCACTTCCCATCTGCAACACAGAGCACAGCACTGTAAGAAGCTACATGACAGCAGTACTATGTGGGTGTCTGTGCTGGTTGTGTATTTGTCTGACCTGGCATTAGTTCCTGCAGGAAATAAGTTGACCGCTTTGATAAGTAGCTGCAGCTCCTCTTCGTTCCAGCCTTTACTGCCTCCAGTGCCAGAGCTGGTCTGGTCCAAGCTGCGGGCCGCCTGCTGGCCCTTCACCTCAGCCTCTCGCTCACGCTGCAGCTGTGCATTCACTTCTTGCACCTGCACAAACATGGAGATGCAGTCAAACGCCAGGACCTGTGCAGTATAACAGTGGTAAACCTACTGCATGCATTTTAGAACTGACCTCACACTGTATAAAATATATTTTCAAATTTAAATGGCAAGATTTGGTAACGGGATTTCATGCTGCATTGAAAAGTTTCACACCCCTACAAAGCAGCATTTTAGTGTACAAGATACTCAAAGCCTTTCTAATAACAGAAGGTGGCAGAAACATTTCTCAGTCCTCATTAGGCCCAAGTTCATTTTTCCAAGAAATCCTGTTTTGTGGAAAATCCCCAGCACTTAATGGTACAAGCTGTCTCTGCATCAAGAGGGTGGTCCATGAAAGCTTTGCAGAATCACATTCACTGTATAAGCAATGTGAAAACACTGAAGTTGTACTTTCCTATGATCAGTCTAGTGTTGTTTTTCAGCAGTTAGTATGCCTTGGAGTCTAATTCATTTTCCAGTTAATTGCTAACTTTTGAGTTTAATTCTGAAATTCCCATTCAAAACAGACTATTAATAGCAATATATACAACAGTCACCCTTTATGCTCACCTGTTTTTCTATAGCAGCCTTACACTCCTCCTTACTGCTCGATGCTAAAACCTCATTTAAATTCTGTAAGCTAGAAAAGAAAAGGCAGTAAATCACATACATTTAAGCATTCATTTTATGCATAGAAACTAAATGCAAATGATCTGCTCAGTTCAGTGTACTCACTGTAATTAAGAGAAATGATAAAGGAAGCAGCCTTAGTACCTGATTAGTTCTAACCGATCACACAACTTCTCAATGTCCTCCATCATTTTTACATTCTCGGCCTCGGTTTCCACAAAGTAATTACAGTTCTGACCAAGAGAAACACAAACCAAGGCAAGAATGGTTAACACAATAATGAGGAACCAGAAATGATCAGGCTTTAAATGCTAATAGGAAAGGCTCCTACTTTGCATGTTGTCCTGAGTCTCTGTCTCTCTTTCTTGATAGCTTTCTTCTGCACCTCCTTTTCTTTCTTGGCCAGCTGGGCCGCCTGTTTAGCCTCCTCTTCTTCCTTCTCTCGAGCCAGACGAGCTGCCTCCAGCTCTGCCTGGCGAGCCTGCATGACCGCAAAACATCAACCATCCCACTGCAGATCTTCAGATTTCATAAAACTGGCTTTCTAAATACGGATTAAATCAAAACTACTCCACTGAACTTCTCTTGTTTTGTTTTAAGACTATGGAGTACTGTTGCCAGAATTTGTGTCAGACCAAAATATTAACTGTACATCATCTATAATTCCCTGAAAATATGCAGGGGGTAAGTATAATATTCCTGATGTAACGCTTCTCACATCCGGCCAAATCACAACCTATAAAATCTTGTTTTACACTAAAAGCCCTTTCAGTCCTGCAGAGAGCCCCGTCACCACAGACATCGACGTGCAACTGACCCGCTCCTTTTCCTCTTGCTCTTTCTTTTTGGCTTCGGCTTTGGCCTTCTTCTCCGATTCCTTTCTGGCTTTCTCCTCCTCCTTGAATTTCTTTATCCTCGGGTCGCAGCTGTACGCCGTATCTGCAACACATCGGTAGAGAGTCAGACCGCAGTAATAAAACCATCAAAATGGCTTTCAGCACTGAGCCCAATAGGAAAGACTGCGGTGCTGGCCGTACCCACGAGCGTTCGTATCCTATTCATTTCTTCTTTCTTCCTCTGAGCTCGAGATGCTCGGTTCTGCTTCTCAATCCATCTCCTCTCATCTCGACTGGTTAAGAAAGAAAAAGCAGCGGCGGAGAAAAAGGTTAACCTCTTGGAAATGATGAGATGAGAAGTTTAAGATGAAATATTTAACATTACTTACCACTCTGCCTTTTCTTTCTCCTCTTCATCCAAGTATGAAAATTCTCTCCATGAGTCAAAATTGTACCTTGTGATTGAATTAACAAAATAACAAAAAAACTCAATGTGCTGCTATAATATGTACAATTACATGAGAATGCAAGATTGTCCACAAACAAGAGTGAGAACAAGCTTCTGTTAACTGCTGAAGCGACCCAAATTCAAAAACATCCTCCTATCACTTCAGGCCCTGATCCTTGTCAATTTATCATACACCCACAGAATCTATGATATAGTGACCTAATTAATCCTAATAACAATAAAAACTGCCTGTTAGGGGTATAATGATTCCCAGGATTCAACTTGATTCTCAAATCTGGTATACAATTCAATGTTCATCAATTTTTTAACAAACTTCGACTATTATCAAAATGACGCAATTCCGTCCATTTAATGTAATTCAGTCCATGCATAATCTGCTGATGAGACCAGAGCTGGGAGTCAGGCGGAGTGTAAGTTAGCCTTTCAGCTCCAGTTTTAAACTAAACAATCGAAATTCAGACAAATATATCTTGGCTGACTACATCTGGGTTAAGCGAAACATGTTGAATGGTATGACTTGCCAAACATTTACACAGTACATCAATAAGTCACTGTAAGCTTCTCCTGTCCAACTAAATGATACTGACAAAATACACTTTACATTTACAGCATCTGGCAGACGCTCTTATCCAGATCATTAGTTACAGGGACAGTACCCCAGGAGCAACTGAGAGGTGTTTTCCCAAGCATACAATGGTAGGAAGTGGGGGTTTGAACCTGCAATTTTGTGGTCATCAGGTTCACTCCCACCCCGTAATTCTTTACGGCCCGAAAAACAGTACTGAGGCGCTATAAAGAACCACTGTGTTCCAACACAGGTTTATACAGAACAATTCTATAGAACAATTCTATCTACTTTTTAGGGTGTAGTGACCGGAGCCATTTGGGAACGGACAGTGGTAGCTCAGAACTCACCAAAAAGAATAGAAATTATCCACTTCCTCAAATGATGACTCCATGGATCCAAGGCTGGGAGAATGTTTTTTAGTGGACCACCTGTAAAGACACAGCACAGTTAGTTCTGCAGTCTGAGCTCTTTCTGTGAAGTAATCAGCCACGGCTCCTACCTGGCATTCCTCTCAAATACAGGAGCAAAGACTTCAATGAAGTTTTCTTTGCCTTCTGCCTTAGATGGCACTGTGTTATCAAAGGTGGGGTCCACACTGTCGAACGCCCTCCTCTTCACAGGGTCTGACAGAATCTCTATTGCTGAAATTTCACAAAGGGGACTTTTACAAAAAAGTACTGGGACTGTAGAGTATGTGACGTAAACATAATATAATATAAAATAAAAGTATATAATACATATATAATATAAAAGTACTCTCTCTTTGGGTTGAGCAGGTGTAATCCTTACCTTTTGTTATGCAGGTGAAATAATCGTTGTCTCCTTTCACAATCTGCTCGCCTGCTGCTTTTCTTTTGTCTGGATGGTGTTTCAGCACCATTGCTTTGTCTGCATAGAAGCAATGCATATGAGGGACTGATCAGTTCTGCTGATCAAACGTAAATACTCTTGCATTAATCTTCTAATTAGTTTTAGACAAATGTCAGGTATATTTACATGCACATCAGTGGCTCATTAATAGTAAGGACAGGTCAATTATTGTAGGTTAAATGTGCGTCATACACAGTTATTTGACCAATCAGGTCCAGTCTTCTGAAGGAGGTAAACCCTTTTTTCTTTTTAACACCAGGTTGCATTGATCAAAAATGATACAAACAAGCACTAGAACCAATGTTTTTTTTAACGTTCGACATAATATAATCTCTTTCTTTTTTGAAAGACATGTGGATTACTGAAATGTCACCCCGTTGGGGATTAAGTATTGCTACACCTGGATTAAGGCTGTGAAACGGTGTCATAAAAAGAAGTAACTGCTGTAGTTGTTAGCAGACAGTAGTCCGGAACGCTGTCCAAGTTGGGCATGCTTCGTAAAACGAAGCTGGACTATTATGTGCATGTAAACATAGTTAATAGTTAAAGATTTTCCATGTTAACATTATCAGGAAACTTACGAGCAGCTTTGATCTGTTTCTGAGTTGCCTTGTACCTCATATGAGCTAAACCCAGCACAGCATAGTGATCTTGATTCTGTATGGGTGAGAGATGGGATAAGAGACACAAGATATATAATATATAAAATTCTATCCTATAGAATTCAAGTGCTAAAGCTCTAAATATCTCGGAGCACTGAAGAGTTCTCTCAACTGCACATATGTCTTTGTTAGTCATTGGGCAACTGAGCCTAATGCAGGAACAGCGGCATGATGGACATCCTACCAAAATAACTGCTGGATTCCATCAATAAAATGATTCATCAAGACCCACAAACACAGGTCAAGATGTAGCTGTAGTTCTAATTTAGCACCAGCGAATATTACTACAATTTGAGACTGTTGTGCTCTCTGTTTCTCCACCTGGGCTCAACTTCAGTGATGATTCACTTATTTTCATCAAAACATGAATGTTTACTAAAGACGTTAAAGATCTGACAGGCAGTCCTGGCCGCACCTTCCAGTCTTTGGGGTCCAGTGTTTTCAGCATGGGATATTCCTCAAGCTGCAGCTCCTCATCTTCCTCTTCCTCTGACAACTCCTCTTCCTCCTCCAGTTCCTGGAATGAGGCGGACACATTTCGATTCCTTCGCTTCAAAAATGCCTCGAACCAGCGGCCCACCGGCTCCACCTGCACTTGTATGGAAGCTGACAGGGAGAAGAGAGACAAAACCTAAGTAAAAGTGAACATGATCCTTATTCAGCTTGACTTGTAAAACATCACTTACACATTTCCTTTTGTGGTTTAATCCTAAAATGAGTAAAAGAGTAAACCAAGACCTGAGCTAAAGACATTCTTAAAGGGGAACACTGATTTTTTTTTTTAAATGCGCAACGCAAATGAAAATCCGTCAGTGATTTGACTGAAAATAGCACAGTGTAGGGAACATACCAGTCTACATTTCTCTACAGTGCTGGTGACAGGAATACAGGTCATCTGAGGTCTTATGTAAAATTCAAAAATTAATCAAATACTGGCAAATCTTTAAAACCTTGATTTGTACCACTTACCACAGCCTTTTTTTATTGCAAAAAAAGTTTCTAGCTAAATCCCTCTTGAAACAATCATATAACTGTGTTCAGGCTTCAGGCAATATACTGTATTGACTATACTGGCTTTCTTTAAGAGGCAGTAAGAAACTGGGACGCCTGGTTCCCATCACCACCACTGACACTAATTCTCCAATTCTGACAAGATATATCTTTCTCCACTTCATACCTACTCCGTCTGAACATGATCCTTATTCAGTCTTAATTTAGTAACTTAAAAGTCTCCGTAAAGCCTGAACTCATCAGAATTTCCTCCAGTGAGCTGAGGGTCCTAGGCCAGGGTTTCAGAGGGTCTGGGTTACATTTAGATGGGGAGGATGATTTTTGCAGTGACCTTGCCAAAGCTGGACTCCCTCTTGACTGACTGACTGGAAGACAGCAGGTCAGAGTTATTTTTCTCCCCAGAAGCTGTTCGTACAGTCTGGTCAGAGGACCTGAGGCTGGTCTGAGAGTGTAGTGTGTTAGCTTTAGCTGAGAGGCTAAAAAGAGAAAGAGTCGGACTAAAGAGAGTCAGGACGCCTCTCTGGTTTTTCTGGTTTCTCTTACCCGAGGTGGGGTTAAACACGGCCGTGTCGCCGCTCTCCACAGCCTCCTTCAGCATGCTGCCGGCTCCGGTCCTCTCATCCACTCTGTCTCTGCACGGTAGAGCCGCTTTGCCTCCACATGGGCCTCACACACAATCTCTCTCTCTCTCTCTCTCTCTCTCTCTCTCTCTCTCTCTCTCTCTCTCTCTCTCTCTCTCTCTC
>JBBJLR010000133.1:17903419-17918899 GCA_037577145.1 Brachypetersius gabonensis | reverse complement strand
CTCTCTCTCTCTCTCTCTCTCTCTCTCTCTCTCTCTCTCTCACACACACACACACACACACACACACACACACAGCACGGTACTCTCACAGTCCGGAGTGCAACACAGCTCATGTTTTGGTTCCACTGTGGGAAGAAGAAGTGGCAGGCTCTTACAGGGACTAGTCCCAACGCTGTACACAGACTTGATCACATACACGACTACTATTTCAACACAGATTTAGTTGGGCGTGATTAAGTGAATCAAATGTTTGGTTTTGGTTAGTTAATGCCATTCAGCAACATGCCTTGTGTAGTGCACGGTGTGACCAGCAGGGGGCACAAGGGCCAAACAAATACTTACAGTGCTTCTTAAAGTCTAACGTGTCGTTTTGTCAAACCGCGTGAAATGTGTTCTTTGTATTTAAGCCACTCACCGAGTGAAGCAGTGGGCAGCCGGCAACACAGCTCCCAGGAAGCAGAGTGTAAGGACGGTACTTTTTCCAAGGGTACCTCAGTAGTGCCACTAGCAGCCCTGGGATTTGAGCCCCTGACCTGTTCGCTGGGACAACCCTGCCCTTGTGGATCTGCCTATGCCCAACAGAAAGATTCGCAAATGAGATGAATGGTTTCATTTATCATGACTGTGTACTGTGGTGTGTATGACAAAAATGTAGAAAAAAAGATAACATGTGAACTGCAGTTTATCTGGTGGTTTGGTGGTTCGGAAGTTGCTGCTGTGATTGGAGGGTTGTGGGTTTGAATCCCAGGACTGCTAGTGGCACCACTGAGGTACCCTAGAACAAGGTACTAAGATGCTTAAACATGAATCAGACTTTAAAATAAAGTGCTGTGCGACAGACTTCTATTGTTCATTTTTCAACTGTTTTCAGTGAGGGCTACCAAAGTGTCATTTCTAGTGTTTTAAGGACTTTAAACTTGTTTTAGGTCCACAGTGGTTTAGCTTATAAAGACGATAATCAAGGCAGTCGCTGTATCTTTTAGCATCTTTACAAAAGTCTTCTCATCACCTCTTGCACATAAACATTTTGGTCACAGCACTGATATTCATCCCGTTGTTACTTTGCAACCAGTGTCTGCATGACGACACATTTGCGGTGAATAACTTGTGCTGAACACGCATAACAACATCTGTAGATACTCTGTAGAACCTCTGCATTCTTCAACTATTAATATATATATATAATGTATTCCACATAAAAAAAGAATGAGCTGAATAAAAAGTGACATTTTTCTTCTTTATTTGTGTCCTGACATCAACTTGTGTGTGGTTTTGTTTACAAGAAACGACCAAATATGTTTTTTTACACGTTGAGGTTTTGACCTCTCTTTATTCCCAAGAATTAAACAGGCTGTTTTTGTTATTGTGATTTAAGACTGTTATGTGTAAATGACATTAGTTGTGATTGGCTGCCATGTGTTTTGCCTCAGTCAAAGAGCAGTTCAGCCTCAAACACTCCTTATAACCTTATAACAGCATAAATGGGTGAGTCTAAGCTGCTTTAGAGTGAATGGATGGATATACTGTATGTAAATCTGCCGTCTTTGTGTTTGCATGTGGTATCCAGTTCTTTCATTTCATTTTGACTGAAATGTGGAAAATTTGATGATATGGACCATTTGAACAATTGCATGCCTTCCTCACTCATGAAAAAGTCGTTGTTACATGATGATTGTCTTAATTCAGGACAAGGTCAGCAAAAATATGCATCAAAAACTGCTACTTTCCTTTAACAATCGATCTTTGTGAGCTTTTATTAAGTCTCCTATGCCATGCATTGACAAAGTCTACAGCATGTGTTTACAGTGGTGACCCTTTAACCCAGACGTCCAGAGCCACAGAGGACAGGAGGAGCAGAGAAGCTCCTCTTCAGTTTCTGACCACTTCAGAAGTTTTGTTTTTAATCTTCTGAAGGCTTCAGAAGCTTTTGGACAAAGAAGCACGTTTTCTTCAAAGCTAAGCTGTTGAGCCTGGGGTTGTGGGGACTCAGCAGTCTGGTGGAAAGAAGAGCAGCTTGTAACCAACCACCCTCTGACAGCAGCAGCCTGTCCAGTCATTTTCAGCGCTGGATCTGGTTCATTCTGGCTTTAATGAAAGTCTGTAGGCCTTTGATGAACACTAGAAGAATAAAAAGTCACTAGACATAATCATACACAGAGGCCCATCAGTGTGCTTTACAGAAAGGTGAAATCATAAAAGTGTAAAGCAAAAGAATAGGCAATTAAATCAGTATAGAAGAATGTAATCTTTGAATGGGAATAGTAAAGTTTAAAATACAACTTTAAAATTAGATTTAATGACAAAAATATACAGCTACAAGTGCATGATTTTTATGCAAGTATTACAGAGATAAAAGCAGCAGAAAACAAGACTTCCTTTAGTGTTTGCTGGTTCCAGCTGTGGGCGGCATAATGACTAAACACTCATTCACTCTGTAGGTAGGACACTTGCCTCTGTACAAAGAGGTCATGGGTTCAAATCCTACCTTCAGCAGAACACCACTGGGTTCCTGAGCAAGACCCTTAACCCCAAGTTGCTCCGAGGAGACTGTTCCCTGTAGTTAGAGAATGGAAGTTGCTTTGGAAAAAATCAAGTACTGTAAATTAACTTGTGTTCCTGAAGTCATTTGAGGTTTTGGATCCTGTTTTAGAAGCCAGTTTCTTTTCAGCTTTTCAGCTTTTTGAATGGAATACGTTCTCCCATCTATCTGTGCCCTGTAACCTGAGTTTGATGTCATTAGACCTTTAAAAAAAGTACAATTTGTCTGAAAAGGTTGTTTCCCTCTTCCCTCAGTCACAGCTAATCAGTCAAATACTGCTTCTTTAGTTTAGCACTGGAGTTATAAGTCACCAGTGTTTGTCACCAGAATCAGTTCTTCTGTACATACAGTGCTGTGCAGGTTTTAGGCAGATGCATAAATAATATTTCAAACTGAGCAGTGTTTTTCCCACAGTAATATAAACAAAAGAATACATACAAATAAAATGTTTACAGTAAATAGTGATTATATGTACAGTACATCATTGTAAAGGGGCATTCGGCAGACGGCCAGAGCAGCTAACAGGGACAGCAACTGAGGGTGTTGCTCAAGGACACCGTGGTAGAAAGTGGAGAATTGAACCTACAACTTTGTGGTCATCCGGTTCACAAGCTAGTGTTTCACCCTCTAGGCTGTTACCACCCCATCAATGTGTTCCTTGTTGCAGCCCAGTTTGACTCAAGCGGTCCTTCATTAAATGAAGCTGTTGATGGAATTTCACAAATCCAAGTTTGGAGTCATCGAGGAGAAATCTGGGACCGGACCTGTGTTCTCTTCACCAGCTCACAAAACATCAACTCCTTTTTTACACACAAAACAAAACCTTTGCTGAGAAAAATGTCTTTAAACAATGTGCAGAGGTGCCTAAGACTTCCAGTATGGTACGTTCCACAGCTGTTCAGCTTCTGATTTTTAGTGGATGTTGCTCTTTTGTACAGACGTGTGTCGGGCCCAGTAGAATAGCTGATGCTGACCATCACAAAATGACCATTGATGAAGGGCTAGAGGATGCTTAGATGAATCACTGCTGAGCATCGTTTTTTTTTTTATAGCCTTCACGCCACATTAGACAACCTTTTATTGCCACAGAACACAGAACAAATCCAGCCCACGCCTTTCGTCCACTCATTCAAGTTCTTCCCTTTTTAATGAAAGATCTTTTGGAATACAATACAATCTGTAGACAGATTAAAATATCTCTCATTAACAGTACATAGTAGCATAAAACAAAGAAACTGTTAACCAGTCAGCATTAATAAACAGATGAGTGACTGCTCAGACATAGCCTGGGCTTCAGTACATCCTAAAAACATTCACATCAGAAACAGAGTTACTTACTCAAGACGTAAACCAGAAGATCCAGCAAGACCACTTTTGCAGCAACCTAGACCGCCTGACTGTCTCCAGTTCTTATACAAAGTCTAAATGCAGTGTTATTATTGTACAAATTTAATTAAAGAAATACTACCAAGGTTGTAACCCGAAGTTATAGTTATACAGATGACTAACGCTGTGCAGTGGCATGGTTAAAGGTGGTGGTTTCTTTCTGAGCACACCGCACAAGCATGGAAGAAGCATATTCTTCTATGGTGCGAAACCCTGGAAGAAATGTAGATTGGAAAACTGCAACTGAACTTCTGAGGCCTTCGAAACTCAAACCCATTGTGTACCTTACATTGTTTCAGAGGATTAATGCCACCCAATGTGACGTTCCACATTGCACATCCCACCTCTCATATCCCTGACAGTTTGGCACTGGAGAGGCAGTCTCTTTCTCGTCCACATCGCCACGACAGATACATATACTCCAAACACACACGCGCGCACACACACACACACACACACACACACACACACACACTAACAGACGCAGAGAGGGCCACGAGGAACCATTCATTAAAAGTCCCATACAAATCTCAGACTGTATTTTTAGTGTTCATTTTAAAAGGTCAAGTGTCCAGTTCATCAAGCACAAGATGCTTTTAGCAGCATTACTCAGCCGTAGGTAGTTAGGGGTTGGCTCTGCCCACACATGCTCCCCCAAACCTGGAATTTAGACTAGTTTTTGGGAAAAACCCAAATTAGCGAGACCCAATCTACCACAACTTCAGTAAAAGAACCGTAGGTCAAGCCGTCGTCACGAAAAGGTCATTTTCACATTCAAATGTGGCTCTTCACTCTCAGAGATGACTTGGAGAGCTGGGTAAGGGGAGCTAAGACGTTTGTACTGAACACTTGATTCACTAACACTCTTAAAAAGAGAGGTTGCAAAAATGGTTCTTCAGAGCAATGCCAAAGAAGAACCACTTTCCAAATGCTGGTTCTTCAAAAGATGCATGTTTGCGATTGAGAGCATAAATTAGCGTTTTAACAGTTTTAAGAACCTCCACATAACATGAAGGTGTTTCCTTATATCTGTACGTCAAAGCCCAGAACCACTTGGCTAACCTTTATTTTGAAGAGGATACTCTAAACGCTTGTTTCTTTAATCACAGTTTGTTTCTGTCAAATTCATAGAAATAGAAAAAAAAGATAATAGAAAAAGATTTCAGCAGAAGTTAATACATTTGTTTTTCACTTTAAAAACCTTGACACAATTTATCTTTAGAATAATTACAAAACATTTAAGTTTAGTTTTAGCAGAAGCTTCAAATGGCCTTGAGAAAACCTCAGAGTGAATGTTAAACCCCTCCCTCTGAACTCTACAATAGATGCTCCTGCCAGTCAAGAGTATTTGCTAACACACTCGTGACCAGTTTTAAAGGGGCAGCAGTTAAAGGGATGGCTTGGGTTTGCTGTATGAGTGTTAAAGAGAGGTTTTACTGTTCATTTAACTCGATCCAGTGAAACAGTGCAAATAACAGACTAAAGCAGGAAACAGGCCTGACACCCAGGCTGGTGAAGTTAAGGGTACAGTGGAGTGAGGTACTACATGTGTGACTGTGTTTTCCACTCATCCCCATTCGAAATGGGTACAGTCCCACCCAACCCTATGATCTACAGGGCTAAACTGGGGACTCTGAGGTAAACTGAATTCAGCTTTTCCATTCAGCCTGCGAAGCATGTAGGACTGTATAAATGGGAGCAAAAATGGTTGAAAAAAATAAAACCGAGATCTTACCAGATGTCCAGTAACCTAGTGTGTTAGGTCAGTGGACCACTAAATAATATTTAAGGCATTCTGAAACCCAATCCTCTTCACCTTGGTTATGTCTAGGGGTGCACAATATTATTCTTTGTCAATAGTTATTGCAATACTGGCCTTTGCAATACTGATTTAACAGAAGGCAACAATATGCAACTATCTTACAAATCTACCTACACAACGGAATTCCGTAATAATGCAATAATGAATATAATTAGTAAATTCAAATTGGTCATAATAACGCAGGTCAGTCTTTAAACATCTCACCTGTGTGTTCAAATACAATGAAAGGCATATTGGACCTGTAGCAATATAAGCCCAATATTGTGCAACCCTAGTAGCATCCAAGCAAAAGCACTTTTCAAAAGACCATAGGAGGTGAAACAGTCATCTCCTGGATTCAGAGGTTCAGGCAAATGTCCGTGCCTGTGGGTGACTGCGTGTCATACAGGTCCCGAGATCAGGCCCCAGAGGGAGTGTGAGAGTGGGAGTGCAGTCCTATCTGCGGGGGGCAGCTGGAGGTGTGCTGTAGCGAGGTGTGTTGTCGTTTGGGGGCGGGGAAGGGAGGAGGTGGTTGCCATTGTTGGTTGCAGAGCACAGCTGAAGGCGTCTCAGGTACTCAGCGTGGACTGGCTTGTGGTTTTGCAGAATCTTGATGGCCTCTTCTACTGGGAACCACTCCCGCTTACGACCTGCAGAGGGAGACAGAACAGTTCAGACTGATGTGAAAACCTCACTGGCAAAAACAGAAGAGACTAATAGAACAGCAACAAGGCAGGAGGCAATATTAACAGGCCTAGCAAAGATTTCTGATAAATGAACAAAAAATATTTTAAGGAAAAAATAAATCAGCAGAAATCGGTTACAGTATGTGAATGAGCTTGTACACCTGCGTTTGTATCTGTGAGAAATACCCTGGCATTCTGAAAAGGACTGGAAAAAAATCAGGTGACCCGCACTGTAAGAACAGAAGGGGCCCGATGAGGGGCGACCACAAATAGAGCTTTGTCGCTATGGCTGTTCTTTCATTTCTGCGAAAATGCATGGAGCAAGATGCTGATTTAACTGAGCTTCTGTCGTTTCTCACTTGGACTGTTCGACCTTTTTACTCAATTATCTAAAAAGCAGACTGACGCAAAATGTTGCAGCACTAAAAAGAGTAACACACAGCGAGTATAACGTACCACATCATTATACTCTTTCATTCAAGCTTTAATTAAAGCTTATCTTTGGTTTATTACAGCCTGAATTATACAAAACATACATATATAAATTGATCAGTGCAATCATGCCCAGTTATAAGGAGTGGAATGAGCCTGTGGCCAATAACATACTCCAACAGACCAACACCAAATTTAGACAAATAGCTACCATGTGGGGCGTCATGTACTGTAACTGCTATAAGTCCATCAAAGATACATTAACAAGAGTTTTGACACTGAACATTAAAGAGTTCACTAAATACTGCAAAATAACTTTCTAATTTTTAAAAAAAACTTTAAAACAAATCAGTTTATCTACATTATTCTTGACTTTTCACATTTATGGTTCTTTATTTTATTCTTCTTTTCAAATAATTATTGATATTTTAAATAACCTCTTTTGGATACTAATTTATAGACATACTAAATTAACACCTCATCACAACAGCCATCAAAGCAAACCTAAAAAAAACGTATCCAGCGAGGCACAGGGACACAGCAGTAGTTGGTGTAAAGTTCACAATTCCTTTAGAGATCATAAAGTTAATGACCTCCATGGAATCCTCCACAAGACATACATAAAAATCACTACCGACGGCGAGCGGAGGGGCAGATAGTTACTCATTAATGGACGCATGCAGGCAGAGAAGACAATCACACCAAAGACAACAAAGCAGCACTAAATTGTGTGTAAGTATCTGTGTGGATTCTTCTTCTTCTCGGAACTCATGTATTGCTACACAGCCCATAATGTAACACACACTAAGGCGTGTGGAACTCTCTCCAAAACTTGTAAATGTCTTCCGCCGGAAAGCCAGTGGAGCTGAACTGCACTTGCAGTCATGCTCATAGTTACTGTGTAAACTCACCAATATTTACCGAGTCCTCCCAGGCCTCCAGAGTCTCCGTCACGGTCAGTACATACACATATGTGCGGTGCTTCCTGTCCTGGTTGTACTGCAAAGCCATCATGACATATTTTCAGAATTGTTTATAATGGTAGAGGGAATAATAAAGGTTTGAATATTACGTAAAGTGCCGTTTAAGAGAACAGAGTAGAGTCTTACCTCAAACACGCCCAAGAGGCGCCCCAATTTCCCCTTCACCCCAGCCTAGAGGGGATAAAGAAAGGGTTGAGGATTAATTCCTGACATAGATAATAAGGAAGGAGCATGAAAGTAATAAAACCTTGTATCCCAATATTGTCCTCGAATTTACACATACTGGCCTTTCCCAAAATGTAGTAATTCAGCTATTCCACACTTTGTTTTATCTTTTATCCCCACCCCATATGTTATACTCAATACTGAACAAATTGTACACACACTTACTTCATAACTGTTTTTAAAGTTTCTCTCAAACATGCTTGTCTAAGTGGATTCTGACACCGTATGATATGAGTTTTGTCCTTCTTTGAGCCTTCTAATAATGTTGACCACACTATTAAGCATAGCAGTAGTACAAATGATCCCACACCAAGTCTAACGCTAGACTGACCCAACACTGTAGCAGAGAACAGGGACAGATCTATTCTCTCACTGTGGCCAGCAGCCCCTCAGAGAGACACTGGGCTGAATATCTGGCACAGTTTAACCAGCTCATGTGGGTCTCGCTGCAATCTAACCCACAAACTGGACTCAGAAGGCCACACACTATCAACATGCTGCCTTGGCCAGTTTACTTCAAGTGTAACGATTGAAGTGCATAACATGTGCTGGCTCAAATCACGCATGGCTGTCAATTAGCAGGGGATGTTTTAGTCTTTGCTGCTGATTCTAATGGTAATAGCCTACCTCTTCATAAACCTCCCGCACCGCTGCCCCACAGGGCTCTTCTTCCGGCTCCATTCCTCCCCCCGGCACGATCCACTGATCTGGATGTCGACTGCTGCTCACCAGCAACACCTGCCAAACAAGTCCATTTGTTACTGGAGAACATATGGCTTCAAAAAGTGAGGCCATGCTTCACAGTAGGCACATTACACATCGCAGCAGAAAGGTTGTTTCGATATTCTTCTTATAATAATAATTAATGATAGTAAAAGTAATAGTAATTTGTGCCCTTTACATGATCTCCAAGCCCTGTCAGTTAACAGTAATGTATGTTATTTGGTGGATTTTTTTAAATCCATGAATAAAAATGTCATGAAAATAAATTTCAAGAAATGAGGTATATGTTTGTGTAATGAGACCAAAACCAGTGGAACAGGACAAGCTTTGTCAGGTCAATTCTCTTAGTGTCGAACAGCAAAACTCAAGACACATTTACTGACATCTATGAACTTTAATAATTTGTAAATATCATTTGACACCACAATTAAAATAACACTTTAGATTACACTTCTTACTGTATTTTATCCATATAAACTAACGAAGACCAATAATGTAACTACTACTAAAATATTGATATAACAATATACTCTATTACGACAATATGCCACTGGGTTTGAAATAAATAACATCAAAGGAAAATTGTGTTTTGAACTAGAACCCTGTGGCTGTTTTGCATAGTCTGAGATGGCATCAAGTGGTGTGTGTGTGTGTGTGTGTGTGTGTGTGTGTTGAATCCTGAGATGGCTTGCGTGTGCCAGTGTTAGAAACACGATCGCGTGCTGATCCAATTCTGCAGATTCTGCAGAAGCATGCTTATGAGGTTAAATTAGGCTCTGCCCTGTTGACTCATAACAACACGGACACATTCATGCGGCAAAACCATGCGAAGACCCTGACCCAGTCACAATCATTTCCTCATAACTGAAAGAACCCCATACTGACCAGAGGCTGCGTGTGCATGAATCAGAACTGGTATTTACTGCGGTGTGACACCGTGCTGTATAGGATCGGTTTGTCCAACTGGTTATTCCACCCCCCATAATCCTGCTGCGTTCAGTCATAAATAAGACCAAGGCCTTAATATCTACGTGTCTGTGGACTATATGACCTGGATTCTTTCTTGCAGGGCAGACCTTTTTAATATCACATATATATTTCCAACCACCACATCAAAAAGCCTCAAAATGAACAGGTGGCAATGGGTTCACACAGATCTGTTTACCGTCAACAAACAGATTCCACCCTCCTCCATATGACGATATGAAGTACATCAGAATGTCACGAAACTGGCTGGTACCAAGACAAAGCATAGCTCTCAGTGGAAGAACTCTTTAAGGACCATGAACTTGTTTAGTAATGTGACCCATACCGGTGCAGTAAAGTAGATTGTAACTATGATGAAGTGTAAGCTTGCATGGGTAAAAGTTTCTCTCTGGCACACGAGGAGCTGCAGTGCTGTAATCTTTGTGATTGGAGCACATCATGCTCTCTGATTGGCTAATCCCCAAGTCGCTGAGGAAGCTTTAAGTGTTGCCCGCTGTAATGGGATTGAGTGGGCGGGGGGTGGGTTGCGGGGGAAGTCATTGTGAAGGTGTAGGTTGACCCTGGGACACACAGACAGGCTGCACGTGTTGCTGCTTTGTGTCAGGGGCAGGTCACATGTGGCACCTGCCTTTTTCTTGGCCGGTCAGCCCTGGATATTTTTTCAGTCTATTTTTACATTAATACTTTGCGAAGAGGTCCGAGCAGCAGAAGGTGACCGATCTGCTACAGGCAGACAGATGTGGAGGTGTTTGACTCTGCGTCTGTGGATTTATTTATACTGACTATATTTACTAATAAAAATTATGGTGTCTTGAATCAGATAAAAAAAGTTTAAGATATTGCATGAGTTTTTACATTTAATTTTACGTTCTTAATGATGAATAGTGGCAAAAATGACAAAATAAGCTTTACTTGAGTACTAGTTTGCCTTTTTCCTGAGAAACCAGAGTGATTCTCTTTTACTTTAAGATTTAAATGGTTTAATGCGCTTATCCCAGTCTCTTCAGCGACAACTAAGATGATCATCAACATTTGTCCATCGTAAAAAGTCTAGCGCATAAAAATATTATATCCAAACTAAGGATAGTCACTACGTAAAAAATATAATGATACTTCAAGAGAGGTTTTCAACACATAGATATTGATATTTACTTAAGGTTTCAATTAGGTTGGCAATATATCAATATACTGAGAAAAACATTACATAATAAAACCCTTTTTGTGAAGAACACTAATTATGACAAAACTTGTTCTATATAGTTATTCGATATATTTAAAAACAATATATTCACCATGTGTGCCAAAGGTAGGAAATAACTGTGTAAAAACAGTTATGGTAGAAGTAATTATCTTTGCTGTATAAGTTTGCTGTGAGTTTGTGCTGGAAGGGATTCTGGGAAACGTGGATCCCTAAATCCACACAAAATCACCTCCTGATGCATCTTCCATAAAACCCAAACACTGAAGACACTTCTGGGTATTTGATCTGTAATGGCTAGATGCATACTAGGAATCACACTTGGACTGTGGCTGATGTTTCACCATGAGAACGAACACATATCGTCACATCAGTAAAGCACCGCATGACTAGATTCAGTAAAATGAGTAAAATGTGAAATTACATACATCTATAATTTCCATTTTAGCTCTGTCAACTCCCTATAACGGACAAAAGTGTCTGTACCACCTGTGCCTGAGTGTGAAAGTCTGGTCATAGTGACACGCAGTGAGTATTTGGGAGCTCTACATCAGAACGCGTGTGCGTGAAAGTGACAGTATGATGACCTATACCGAGCATCTTAAACATCTACAGCAGAAAAAATGATGTGGGCCATATCCATTCACACGTATGCGCGTGCGTGTGTGCGCGCTATAGCCCTCATTTCGCAGAACTGTGGCATGAGGATTGTTTTTAGTTTGCACATGTGCTTGTGTGAAGCTAAATCCAAAGCTGTCGTTGCTCAGCAACAGTTTTGTAGGAAAATAAAACAAATTACTGTAATTAATATATTTTAATGCTTTAAGCAAGTCCTACAATGATGATCAAAGACAAAATGTGTTTTTAACTTCAAAAGGTCTGTTCTGATGGGAAATCGTTGGATTTGTGTCCTTCATTTATTCTTGTTGGCCACTCCATGGTTGTGTAAAAAAGTTTTTTTTGTGTGTTTAAGTGTTTTTCTACATGCGCAGCAGCCACAGAGCGATGTACCGGGTGAAAGTTGTCGTTAGGACACATTAGAGGGAAGAATGTCAGTTCAGGATAGCCGAACTCGAAAGAAACGGTGAGCCTAATCCGATTGAAAACGAGGCCAAAGAGATGCGTCAGGGCCTGTGAGTGTCTGAAAGCTACTCTTTTACTGTCTGTGATCATCCTTTACCTTCAGAAAGGAAACCCAAGGTACAAAACACAAATAATGCTCACTTACTCCGAGGCCCAAATAAGTCATCAGGCATCTCTGTTGTGAAAACAAGTCTGAAACGAAGCGTATAATAATCTTAATTACAGCATGATTGTGACGGTGACATCTGTTGGGTCACAGGTAACTATTATTTTTCTCGCCATGTTTTTGTCTCAAACAGTTCATCAAATCAGTGTTATCTATAAGGCCGCAGTTATGGATGGCACAGAGTCAAATGAGACGTGCGAGATTATATTTATTACGTAAAGTGCAGCATAGCAGCATGAAAAAGCTGACAGCATCATTCTGCTTGCAGCACAGGGTAGTGCACAGGACCGCTGGATTCGTTACTGTTAGTGGGACCCTGAACCTGAGCTGATTTTGCTTTAAAGAGCCTTTATGATCAGGTCGTGTCTATATTTTGGCCGATGTAATCTAATGTATTACACAAACACCTATTTTTTTTAATGTATTGTTTATTCTCCAGTCTATAGGGATTCTATCTGAATTGCTTTTAATTCTAAAGAATAGTACACAAAACAATCCAAATTAAACTAAAATAAAATGTGGAATCTTTAAGAATGGATCTACAGTGGGGCAAAAAAGTCAGCCCCCAATTGTGCAAGTTCTCTTACTTAAAAAGATGAGAGAGGCCTGTAATTTTCATCATAGGTTTACCTCAACCATGAGAGACAAAATGAGAAAAAAAACCCAGAAAATCACATTGTCTGACTTTAAAAGAATTTATTTGCAAATTATGGAAAATAAGTGTTTGGTCACCTACAAACAAGCAGGATTTCTGGCTCTCACAGACCTCTAACTGCTTCTGTAAGAGGCTCCTCTGTCCTCCACTTGTTACCTGTATCAATGGTACCTGTTTGAACTCCTTATCAGTATAAAAGACACCTTTCCACAACCTCAAACAGTCGCACTCCAAACTCCACTATGGCCAAGACCAAAGAGCTGTCAAAGGACACCAGAAACAAAATTGTAGAAGAGGATTGGGAGAACGTCATATGGTCAGATGAAACCAAAATAGAACTTTTTGGTAAAAACTCCACTCGTCATGTTTGGAGGAGAAAAAAATGCTGAGTTGCATCCAAAGAACACCATACCTACTGTGAGGCATGGGGGTGGAAACATCATGCTTTGGGGCTGTTTTTCTGCAAAGGGACCAGGACGACTGATCCGTGGAAAGGAAAGAATGAATGGGGTCATGTATCGTCAGACTTCGAGTGAAGTCCTTCCATCAGCAACAGCATTGAAGATGAAACGTGGCTGGATCTTTCAGCATGACAATGATCCCAAACACACCGCCCGGGTAAGAAGCATTCGTAAGAAGCATTTCAAGGTCCTAGCCAGTCTCCAGATCTCAACCCCATGAAAGTCTTTGAAGGGAGTTGAAAGTCTGTGTTGTCAAGTGACAGCCCCAAAACATCACTGCTCTAGAGGAGATCTGCATGGAGGAGTGGCCCAAAATACCAGCAACAGTGAAAAACTTTGAAAACGTTTGAATGAGGTCAAACGTTTTCTGTAAGTCTTCACAAGGTTTGTCATTGCCAACAAAGGGTATATAAAGTATTGAGATGAACTTTTGTTATTGACAATAAGTTCTTTAAAAGTCAGACAATGTGATTTTCTGGATTTTTTCTCATTTTGTCTCTCATGGTTGAGGTCTACCTATGATGAAAATTACAGGCCTCATCTTTTTAAGTGGGACAACTTGCACAATTGGTGGCAGACTAAATACTTTTTGCCCCACTGTAGATGAGAGTTCAGCATAAATCTCCCAACATACAGCTCAAAGCTTCCAGTGGTGGAGGAACACTGGAAAAAGCAGAAAAAGTTAATGTTAACAGATTCTTCTGTACCAGCTCAGGTAAATGCAGCCTTACTGGCTTATTATTTAACAGAATAAAAATATGTGAATAATTTAGGATTAGCCCAGTCTGAACCAAAATAGACTTGCAAATGTGTCAGTAGTACTTCTTAAGCACATCCATGCCTGGTCACCATTAGACCAGCATAAGACCTTAGAGGACAACTCTAGTATTTTACTACCTGCCCATTCATTTCTATGATAAGTGTGCTTTGAGTCCACACTGTTTACTATTTTACTAAATGCAGGGAAATCACTGTCTGTAGTAATCTCTGTCTGCTACTGATGTGGCAGACAGAAACTACAGGGCAGACCTGTGGAGCTTCTGTGTTATTTGTAACCCTATGTTTTAACACCATAAGTTGTGCTTATTACTGTACACTGTAGGTGAACTGTCCCTTTACAAAACTTGGCAAACAACCCAGTGCAATCATCTGTAGACTTATTAATCAGCACCCAGGCTTGACAAGGTTGCTACACAATTTTTTACAACAAATATTCTATTTTAGAACACATTTTTACTGAACAACCGAGCAAAAATATTAGTCTTTTCATGGTGTTTGACTTTGTTATCAGTTCTCTAATCCTGTAGTATTTTATCGTTGGACCACAGAATTGTTGTTGGCTGAATAGTTTTAGATGGCAGACTGTTCTGAGCATGTGTGGCAAATAAAGATGAATCTGTAAATCATCTTGAAACTAGGAAACCTGGATGAGGATGTCCTCTTTAGCTATCTGCTCCAGTGGCGCTTGTTGATAAAAGGTGCCAATCAGTAAGACACTTCTTCAGTTGTTGAATGATTTCTTAGTCATATTGTTCTGCTATAAAGAAATAAGCACTTCTGAATCTGTACACACTGCAGGGAAGAACAACCTGTTAGTGAAATGAATCATTGCAGCAAGACCATCTGTTGGGCCGCTTCTGGCCACAAGCTAATCAGGAGCTGTACTGTGGCATATAAGGTATCGGTAACACTAACGTGACCCACACTCAGAGGGACAGCCTATTTACTTCCTTTGTGGGGCCCTGACGGCTGGACTGTTGTCACTGATCCCTCACCCCCTGCACGTTCTCCTTTCACTCCTAAACAAAGTGCACCCACTGCTGACCATCTCCAGTTCAAGCCTGCAGCTCCACTCAGGCCTTCCTCTTTGGAGGACACTGATGCACTGACTCCAGGCCAGTGAGATTAGAGAAGCGGTTTAGAGAGCTGGCCTCAGAGCTACTTTCAAAAGAGGACGTAACCTGAGCATTCATGAGTAATAAGGACCCCTCTCTCCGATGTTAGAGAGCCCTTTGGGTCTGTCAGCATGGCAGAGTGATTCAGCAAGAGACGCTCAGGCCCGGTTCTACAACACTGACGCAGGAACACACACACACACACACACACACACACACACACACACACACACACACACACACACACACACACACACACA
>JBBJLR010000133.1:17886481-17903319 GCA_037577145.1 Brachypetersius gabonensis | reverse complement strand
GGAGACTGTCCCCTGTAGTTAGAGAATGAAAGTCGCTTTGGATAAAAGCGTCTGATAAATGCCATGAATGTAAATGTGTGTAAATGTTTTGGGATTGCGATATAAAAAAAAAACTATGATTTGAAAACAGGCTGTTTTTGAGTTTCATATACACTATAAAGATAGGGCAGTAAACATTTTTCTGTACTTCAAGCCTTTTTTATTTACAGAAAAAATATGTTTGGGGCCCTTAAATGTCCTGAAAGGTCCTCCAATATGTACTAGCATATTTTGTCCATAACATGAAGCCCAAATCATTAAATGACGTTTAACTTGCTTGCAGCCAAGCATACTACAACTGTAAAGTAACCAAACAGCCACAATAAAATTTCACTACACATAAGAAATCGGTCACGAAGAACCATAACCAAAATTAATGTCCAGTAAAAGATGAAAATGACAAAATCGAAACTTATCAAGCGAGTCGTCTACACCAGCCAAGCTGTTTGATAGACGCCCCACATTGTACTGAAGCTCCAAATACAGCAGTGATGTCCCAAGACAAAAGATACAAACTTTTTTTTTACTGCTTATAGGACCATTAGTAATTCAGTTAGTGCTTTTAATCTATTGTTAGGCCTTAGCCTTTAGATAACCGTGACTGTATGATTACGAAAAATGCATATTATTATTCTTTATAGTTTAAGCAGAGCGATATACATAGGAGCTTTGTTGTCCACAAAGAACGAGTTAATGTTCCTACATGGCCCTGTTAGTTGTGAAGTTAGGGTTAAGCTGGTTTAGGACGTAAGCATATGTTTGTTTTCCTATGTGGTCAAAAAGCAGGTGGATCTTTAGTCACTGTTTGAAGACAGTGAAAGACTAAACTATGGTTAGAGAGTGTCTTTTATGCTACTTAGATACCAAACCAAGAAAAGTCTTTCATGCATGTCGAGGTCTGATCACTGCAATGATTATTATTATTAGTAAAATAAATGGTCACAGAAGAGAAAGGTAGAAAAAGAAAGAGATTTCCAAAATATGAGGTACGTGGCACTGTGGGACACATAACAGGAGATGAGGAAGACTAAATTAGAAACTGCAGTCTGTTTATAAGATATGACCTGAACTACTGAAGGGCAATGTCAGTGATACCAACAGAAGAAAGACAGGAAATGAGTAGATCATAATTAACAGTGTGTCAAATGCTGAGAAGGTGAGAACCATTATCAGCAGACTGGAAGACATCATTAGCAACGCACAGAAGTGCTTGCAAAGTCAAAGTCAAAGAAAACTTTTTCCACAGCTAGGTATATGTATACAATGAGATGAGACAGTGTGGCTTCACATTTTACTAAAAGTACACATACATAAACTATAAATATAAATTCCACACTGAAAACGTGTAATTTAGTACAAAGCAGTAGTGGAGTAGTATATTCTATGTTTACGACAAACTATTTACAATTTAGGATACACTTTTATCCAAAGCGAGCTCCATTCCCTAACTACTTGTAACTGTCGCCCTGGAACAACGTGGGGGTACGGGTCTGGCTCAGGAACCTAGTGGTGGAGAGATGTTTCGGAGACATGACCTCTTGGCAAGTACCCTATCTACTAGGTCACCACCACCTGCTGCTCGTAATGTTTGTTCTGCCTGGACACTTGTTACACTGTCTTGTTTCGCACCGATACTTGTTATACTGTTACTGTCTTGTTTTACTTTTGGCCTTTATGTTGGGTTTGTTTTTTGCGCTGTTCGTGCAACTTGGGACTGAAATGCATTTCCCCTCAGTTATATACTGTGTATGTGGATGGACGACAATACAGCTAACTTGAACTTGAACTTGGGCGTATTGAAGACCAGACTGATTGATGGCACTCCATATCAGTTATGGAGGACTGAAGGCCCTTAAAAAAAAAAAACAACCAGGAGCGAGCTGAAGACATCTTTTGCTGACAAGTGACTGGGCCAGTGTCTAAGTAACATTAGTGGTAAAAAAAATGACAAAATTTCCTTGTTCTATAAAGATTATACTTGCAAGTTTAGGAAAGATTATTAATGTTAAATGACAATGAAAGATAATAATCTAAAAAAAACCTAAAAAAAAAATCCCTAGTGTTTCTGATGTGGGAATGATGATGATGGCATTCTCATGAAGGAAGTTCAGGTCTTGGGAATGTATTAGGGCTGAAACGATTATTCGAGTAACTCGAATGATTTGATTACAAAAAATGTTTGTCTCGAGGCTTCGTTTAATGCGTCACCAAAGCCCGCCTGCAGGGGGCGCGTGTGACCGGGGGAACATGCTATTTTTGCCGCAGGGAGTCGGGGTTTTTTGCACCGAAGAAAAGCAGCTCAGAGCAGGAATTTCTGACGATTCCCACCCACTATATGAAAATATATTTTTAAGTTAAAAAATGATAAATGTTCTGTTATTGTAAGTTAGTGGCGCACACTGGCTGTGAAAAATGAAGAGAGCCGCAAAAAGCACCTCGAGACCAGCTGGACCTCCTCATTAGTGTAGTGGATGGAAAACGTGCTGAAAATTGCCAACAAGAAAAAATAGGGCGGCAATATTGTTTTTTAGTCTGTAGCAGAAAAGTCTAAAAATGCACCAATTTGCCTAAAGAAAATACAAATTTTAATCCGTATTTAAACTGTAAACAAGTTATGCCCATTTAATGCTAAAAAAAAAATATATAAAAAATAATTAATTCAAACTGATCAGCAACATTTAAACTCAGAATAATAATAATAATATTAATAATAATAATAAAATATTTAAATATCATTTTATATCTTGCAAACAAATCTTAAAGTGCATACAGAGAAAATGACAAAATAACTAAACAGGACTTTTTTTATTTTTTTTTACTGTTAATAATGATACAATATATATCATAAATGTTTCCCAGAAAGGTTGATTAAATGGGTTTAGTTCTGGAGCCAATAAGCCAAAAGTTTTAAGTTTTGATCTAATAAAAGTGTTGAGTTTGAATAAAAACCTTTTTTTGTGAGGAATAACAGCCAATTGCTGCTCATTTTAAGAAGCCTTTCATGTTGCATAACCCACTATTGATATAGTTGTTTAAAAACACAAAAGTATGATTTATCCCATTAATCGATGAAAAAAATCAACAGAATACTCGATTCCAAAAATGTTAATGCAATGAAGCGTATGTTTCAATTAGGGCTGCAACTATTTGTCATTGCTTTCACAGTATGGTGTGTGGACTGGGTCTGGAATGACTTGCAGTTCGGTCCGGATACAGATCGTGGTCTTGACTTTGAGAATTGCTGCTGTATGGAAACTACACAGCAAAAATGCCCCATTTTGATTTTTTTTGTAATGTCATTAGCCTCGTTTTGGTGTCATAGCTGATCATTGTATAGGTCCCCCCTGGTGCTGCCTCTGGAGGTGTTCTGTGGTATCTGCTGTGGTAAACTCTGATTCTGTCGTCTAGCTATAGCAATTTGGCTCTTGTCAAAGTCACGCAGATCCTAATATGTAATATATAGGTTGTTGCCTAATATATCTGTCCACTTGACAGGTGTCACGGTAACAAGATAAGTGTCATTCACTGTTAATGTGTTAATGTTGTGTCGGATCAACATCTGCCTGTTTGCCAACATCTGCCCTCCACATATAAGTTGAAGTTATAAGGACTGCTTCAAACTGTACTGCTTTTTTGAATGCAGTGAAATACAGGACAGCCAATCAGAACATATTTACATAAATCAGTCTTAAAGGTGCAGTTCTGAAGGATGTATAGAAGTTGTGGAAATCAGAATGAAAAATTATTTTTCATTCATTTTTGGCAGCATTGGGACCCTTTAATGAAATAGATGCAAACTCTAGATGAAAATATTTTGTCAGACTGAGGTGGACCAGACAAAATGGGCAAAGTCTATATAAAAGTTGATGTTGCATACTGGGTTAACACTGCTACTCTCCATGCAGCAGACTAGTGTTCGAGCTGTACTACACATTGATTTATGTCTGTAACATGATTAAATTGCATTACGTTGCATATTTGGTGTAGAGCGAAGCCTTGTACACATGAGTACTGTGCTGCTAGGTGGTGTTTGAGACTGGTCATGCCACCCAAAGCCAAGGGCCAAAGCTGATTCAGACTGCACTTTAATTCCAGTAGAATTTAATCTAGGGTTATGTTTCAGTAATGGGGGCTGCAGAGCCTGAAAAGTGGTGTAATGGAAAATAAGGCCTCTGGCCTGGTGATGGCAGAAAAAGAGTGTATTGTGGGATTCTGTACACTCTTCTTGTAATGTTCATGATTTGAATATGTGCTGTTAGTCAGCCTGTCTAAGGCCTCGTTCACACGGATGTCTGAAGCAGGCGTTTTTCTGGCGTTTTTGACGCCAGGTGTGCGCCTATTGAACGCCGCTTGTTTTTCTGCTTATTGAAGCAAATCAAAGCGTCCACACAGACGTTCAGCACCAGCGTTCAGCCGGCTGCGCGTTCGGGTGGCGTCAAATAAACGCTGCATGCAACGTTTTCTTGGCGTCAAAATCCTGACGAACGCGAGGAAAAGGCTGCCGTTAAACGGCATCAGACGCCAGTCGAACGCCTTGCTGACATCGATCGAGCGTCGCTACCAAACGCCACAAAAACACCTATGGAGTTCAGAGCGTGTTCATTTCGAACGTCCGTGTGGACGAGGCCTTACAGACGGGGGCTAAATCCTCCAACCCTCCCCCCGACCGGCATCTATGACTCTTAGCTGCAGACGCCCTTTCTGTTGTAATCTTTTTCATATTAATGGGGAAAGTAGAGGACAGCTAAAGTACACGCAAGCCTACAGGCAAGACGGCTGTGAAAAACTTCTGATAAACACTTTCACCACCAAGCATGTCCTATTTGTTCATGTAGTTAACAAACTTCACCAGTCATGTCAGAGATCCACCTTCTACAGCTGCATTGATTTTAGCTTGATTAGTATTCGCATCTTTTCCTCTCACACAAACAAACCCAAACACACTCTGACCCACACAAACAGCCCGAGTGCGCTGGGAGGTTGAGTTACTGTTCATGGGCAGTGAGAAGTAACTGGACTCTCTGACCTGTCAGTCTCATGCTGCAAGGTCATTTTTTTCCGTTAGGAATGTAAACGGATGCCCGCCGCTGCCGCCAGCGCCATCAATTCATCAATTATTCACCAGGGCACTCTGCTTATGTTGGCATGGAAACGGCCCATTGTGCAAAAGTTCTGAAAAAGAACACCTGAGCTCGCCCTTCAGCCCGGGAGTGATGTCATCGCAAGAGATCGGCCGAACAACCAGGAGTGACCGTAAACCCTGACTAGGGCTGTCAATCTGGTGTGCTCAGAATTTAAAATATCTGAAACTCCTCATTATTCATTGAGAGTGCCCAGCTGTGGGGTCTGGCCTTTTGTAATACGGACCAAAAACATAGTAGAGAATGTCCAGCCCATCAGAGTTGTACCAAGAATTTGCCCCACTTCAAACATTTATAAGACTAATCAACAACTACTTCATGTAGCTGTGTCTTCTAGAGCTCCGTCTGTGGATGCTCAGTGGACCGTTTTAAACACAGTGATTGCTGCACGCTGCCTGAACTCATACATGCACAGTTCAGAGGGCATAATCACAGTTCTTACACTCTGGTCACGGTTCACAGAGGCCACCATAAAGCTCCTCAGATAATTGCTTTTCATATTCCTGTTCTCTTTACCGCACACTTGCTGTCTCTGACTTTATCTATTTCTTTTTATTTTCTTTCTATTACTTTCCCTTCTTTGCTCTCTTTTTTTTTTTTTTTTTTTCTTTCCCTGTTTCTTTCTTTCTTGCTGCTACCTGCCTGTTTTTTGGGTTTTTTTTATCTGTCTGTCTTGCTTTGTGTGTATTGGAATATTTGAATTATCAGTGGAAGATTTCACCCGTCTGGTATCAGGTAGAAATCCGCTTACTCTGATGTGATTCATTGAGTGGTAACAAAATGATATCAGTCTCATAATTAGGCTCAGGAAAGATTGCATGGGTTGCTGGTAGCTCCAAGCAAGTGTCTGCTTACTAATGGAAAAGACAGGCAGAGCTAATGAATAAGCCACAGGGGCCCAAGGTAACCCCTGAGATAACTAACATGAATCTCAGTTCCACCAGTATTCTTGCTGATTGGAGCGGTATGATGTAGAAGACTGTCCACAGCCTCATCACTGGCTGGATTTTTTTTTTTTCCTACCCTTTCTATCTGCTGGTTCTTTCACAGCTTTGAGTCATTTTTTTTATGAAATAGACTTGTAGTTATTGAAGGGAAACCACAAAAATGTGAACGTATATGAAAGTTTTAAATATGATTTAGCTCACCTGGTGTGACTTGTGAGCTGTAATGTGAATGAAACTGGCAGTCAGTATTCGTGTTCACTCAAATAAATCATTAAACCCTTCCCTCTTGTTTTTTCTTTCTTCCCAGCTGTGCATGCCTAAAGGCCTTTCGTTCCTCACGCAGAGAGACAGCCTGGCTCCTCGTTTCCATTCTTTTCTTATCACGCGGGAGGATGGCTCTCGCACCTATGGCTTCGTCCACACCTTCTATGAGGAGGTGACCAGCACTCAGATTCGCTCTGCCATGCAGACTCTGCACCAGATGCACCATGCTGAGCAGCACACCTCTCCCCATGCCTGCCCTTCGTCCTCCTCCTCTTCCTCATCCTCCTCTTCCTCCAGTATGGACTCTTTAGCCAGCACTTCAGATGAAGCAGAGTCTCCCTCCTCTCAGGCAGGGGTCTGTGGCTGCTCAGGTTCAGGTTACAATGCAGAACGGGACACTCTGTACGTCTCTAAAGCGATCTGCCTGATTGTGCCCATGCCCTTCATGCATGCGTGCAAACGCTTCCTGTCCCAGCTTCACCGGGCCGTGGTCTCGCAGCAGCCGCCCCCATTGCCCCTGGAGAGTTACGTCCACAATGTGCTGTACGAAGTCCCACTGCCTCCACCTGGACGCTCCCTGAAGTTCCATGGTGTGTACGAGCCCATCCTGTGTCAGCGGCCGGGGCCGAATGAGCTGCCGCTGGCTGACTTCCCTCTGGGCCAGACTTTCCAGCTGCTGGGAGTGGAGAACCTGGTGCAGCTCTTCACCTGCGTCCTGCTTGAGATGCAAGTTCTGCTGTACTCACAGGGTAAGACTATTAAATTATGCATTTTAAGATGATAACGGAATAGTAATGCTATGGTACAAGAAGTTAATTTGTCGTCTTCTGTTTTTTAAATATGTGACCCGATCTGCCATAATGAGTCGGAAGTCTACGTTCTTTTTATTGAGATACAGGCTGATTATGTTAAACATCAAATACCTATTTTTCTTTTTTGGTTTTATATGAAAGAAAAGGTCTTCAACATTAATCTCTCAAAGTTTCATCATAGCCATTTAAGTACATTTTCGCAATTATTTCTATTTGATCTGAGTTGTAACCCTCAAATCTTACAAAAGAATGTCCATAATAAGTGCTGTTTTCTCCTATCCTCTGAAACGTCATGATCTCAGCTGTCCGAGTATGGTGTTAAAACGTCAGTCCCTGATCTTTTTAAACCTATCAAAATGCTTAAACCATGTACACAAAACCTTTTCAGTAGCCAATAGGAAGCCCTGTTCACAGCCTTGTGTCCGCCCACCCCTCGACAGATTAGCAGTGTTCTATGTAGCCTAATGCTAGCATTTTTTTTCAGAATTTATCTCCTCACAAAGATCGGGTTTAACATTTTGATGACGTTGACCCAAAATACAAGTTGTTTGGAGTGAAGTGTGTCGTGTTGTGTGATTGCTGTTTGGTATAATGTCATTGTCAAAATAATGTAAAATAGCTAAAGCTTAAACTCAGTGGACGTCTCCAATTTTAGCTCTGCTGCTGCCAGCAAGACTGAATGAATTTGGTCAATGAGTTTTTTGGCTTTAGTGACGTGTCTTCAGTCTGATTTAATGTATTTTTCTAAGTCTCTAAATACTGTGTTGAATACTATGTGCATCTCTTTGAATGCTATGGATTTTTTTTGGTTTTTCAGTTGGAAAATGGTACTGTGCTACCATAATTCAAACGATTGTAACTTGACAATCGTTTAAGAGACAGCTTTGATATCATTTTAAAGCTTATTTTCTCTTTTTTTTTTAATGATCCCAAAACCTCAATTTAGAATTTTGGGTCACTGTGACTCATTTTGCCAGATCAGGTCACATATAATACTCAGGAAATAAAGATGAGAAGTGACTGAAGGTCATGAGAATGTTAATTCAGCATGTTAATCCTTAGGCCACTTCTCTGATTTTGTTTTTTAAAATTGCATCCACACAAGCATGTTTTCAAAAATATCTGTCTACACGCAGTTGCAAAAAACGCTGACAAAAGCATACCAAAAGCATTGGTGACCAATCAGAGGCCTTGGAAGTCATTACCAGAGACCGTGTCCGTGTCCCTCGTTGAAAAATGCTACCTTTAAGTTTATCTACGGTAGTTTATAGTCCGTTTATAACACTGATAATGATGGGAAATGGGCACATAATATGCACAGTCAGAGAAAAACTTTTTATTTAAATGAGAAGAGCCTAGATATAGATACAGTAGATCGTTTGAGGTGCACAGAGCCAATTTATACAGTCAGGTTCTAACACTGAGAAATGCTACTGTGAAGCAGGACACAGGCTACTTCAGATCTTCCAGCTAGTGGTGATTCTGGACAGTGCTGCTTCCCAGCTCCAGACAGCATTCTGCAAACTGCAGGCAACAGACATTTTGGAATCAGAAAATTGTATTGATCCTAGAGGGAATTGCTTGCATAATGACTGATTAATATCTTAATAGCGCTTAATATGGGTGTATGTCGCTACTTTGGTGTCTGTGTCTTAGCAATGTCAACCAGTGTCCCGAACGCAGGATAACACAGCATACCGCTAGGCACCTCTGAGGTACCGTGAGCAAGGTACCGTCCCCGCACTCTGCTCCCCGGGCACTGTGTTCCTGCCTGCCCATTACTTCACTTGGTGAATGGGTAAAATACAGAGGAAGAAGTTTGTGCTGTTCACACTGTGTGCTGTGGTGTGTTCACGTATGACGGAATGGTCACTTTCACTTTCAAGATGGCACAGATAAACCAGCCTTCCTAAAACTAGGTAGCTCAGAATCCCAAGACTGTGCAGAAGGCCACGGTAGCACATCTCAATGGGTAGCATGTTTCGATAGAACACAAGACGGGGTTAAAGTCACGTGGTGCAATTAATCAGCGTTATTTTTTTTAATTACTTTTTTTTTTTAATTACGCATTATTTTTTCTGTGATTAATTGATCGAAATTAACATGTTAATTCAACACCTCTAGTATAAACATGCCAAAACAACAAGGTCTAACAAGGTTGAGTGCAGTAGTACTTTGTATATGTCAGGCATTATAGATGAAAACTTAATGTAAAGGTGGCGCATACTGTGGCGCACAGTATGGCCACATGTCAATACTCTGTTTCACACACAGAAACAGAGTTTTCAAAAACTATTTTTCACTGACCCAAAACGCCATTTACGCAAGGATGAAAGGCCAAAACGCATAGAAAACACTTGTTTTTTAGGAAATGGCTATGTACATGTGGACATGGCCTTAGAGGAGTTGATATAAATTTTTGATATTAACATACACACACAAATGTAAATACAGTGTTCCTACACGAAGTAGCAGTTCAGAGTTTGCGGCTTCAGTCATTCGTGGATTTTGTTTTGTTTTTTTTTAAACCTAACTACTTATTGTTCATGGAAACCCCCGCAAATTTGTCGAAACAGCAACTATCCTCCTAATTTTTTTTTATTTGGTGTCTTCCAGGCAATAGAATTTTTCATGCATTTTTTTTAGTGCTAAATTATTAATAAAAATTAATTTACTAATTTATAGTCAATTAAATAACTACATTTTATGGGTTGTAACCATATCCACAATATCCTGGCCTAGGTATGACCTAGCAGGTAGTGATCTCGTCATCACTCACCTCAGCCAGCAAACACAGTGTTATTGTTCTTCCTTTGTTCACTTCAAGGTAGGGCAGACCCCGCTAAAGTTGGTTGATATATTCTTGCCTCCAAGCCTGTCTCTGCAGTGCCTTTGATGTTGCGTGGGAGGAAGTGTAAAGACCGGAGAAGAGCTAATGAATATTCCATTGCATTGCAGTGCATCTTTGGCTCAGTGAAAGCTGAGCCAATACGGGTGCTAATGAGGTCTTCAGCTGTTCTGAAAACACTGAGCCAAATCTATACACAATTGACTTCATTTTTGTTTTTCACACACAGCTTTATTTTTAAACTGTTGTATATTGAGCTTAAATACTTGAGATTAATTAATCCCATATACTTCACTGAAAACGTATCATATGATGATCGAACATACTGGGCATTTAAGGCTTGGGATGTGAAGGGGGCATCTGAGTTGTTGAGCGCTTGTGTGATATGACTGTGGTCTTTTTCCTGTCCCTGTGTGTAGATTACCAGAGACTGATGGTGGTGGCAGAGGGGGTCACCACACTGCTCTTTCCGTTCCAGTGGCAGCACGTGTATGTGCCCATCCTGCCGGCATCCCTGCTGCATTTCCTAGATGCCCCTGTGCCCTACCTCATGGGTTTACAGTCAAAAGAGGGCACAGATCGCTCCAAACTGGAACTGCCTCAAGAGGTAATTATGCAGACACACAATTTTAAAAAAGTTAAGTGAAAAACAACATAACACAATTTTCTAATTTTCTCCCAGTACATCTATAGTACCACCAGTCTTAAGGCTTGAATATTGTCTGTGCTATTGTCCATGTTAATAGAGGACAGTATTTAGCACAGTAAAAGAAACCATATAATTAAACAACATATGTGTTGGTCATATCATTCATTTTTTTTTTTTTTTTTAAATGAAATAAATATCATGTATCATACAAATGTTTCTTAAAAATGTTATTTGATTACTTTAACAGCTGGGTGTTGTCTGAGGCAAATATGTGAGGAATGGAGTTTGCTAACTTAAACCATTACTTGGTAACTGCTTGGAAGTTCCAGTGCAAAACTGAATAAACTTCAGACACCAAACATGCCAGGCATCATTTAGGGCAAGGGGAAAATTTTTAACTATTTTTTAAAAAAGCCAAACCGTAACTTTAAACGCGTGTTATTTGGCACAGCATTGTCATGTTGCTCCTCATCCTTGTCTCAATGCCGTCTGGAGATGGTAGCATGAAGACGTCAAGTGCAGCAGTAATGTTTTACCCTCACCTCTTAATTGCTGTGTAGCATTGCTTTGCAGTGAGTTACAGTTAATTATTCATAGCTTAGGTTGTGAGAATCCCCAGAGGCTTTTCCCATATCCTCTCCTCCAAATCCTATTCTCCATGCCCCCACTCTTTTTGTCTGCATCGAGAGTGCTTCTAACTAGGGGAACACAGAGACTGTGAAAACGAGCGCACATCTTCAGGTTTTGGGGCTTTTTTCTTTCTGCTATTGTAGTTTTGTGTACAGAAAAGTGTGGTGGCCCTGATTTTATTTTATATTTTTTTGGTGGCTGAAGTGCATATTAAACAGAAAGGAAGTTTAGAAGAACCCAGACTTTGCTCTATTCACCACACTCTCTTGTTAATCCATGTCTTGAGTCTGTTTTTGCTGTCCATGCTTTAGTTCTATATAAGGCTCCTGGTTCATTGGTTTACTCACACTGAATATTTGCTGAGGGAATAAAAGATTTCTCAAACTACTTTGACAAAATATCACTTTGAAGGTTCCGATCATTATCAATAACACGCCTTCTTTAGTTTTTAACGTGGCATTTATAATGCTATTAATATTTTTTCTTAGTTTATCCCTGTAGACCATCTGTGGTAGTGCAGGCTGAAACTCATCTGCCTGCATGCTGTTTTCGTGACTTTGAACGAAAAAGCGACACAGTTGCAGTCTCATTCACTCCTGATAAATGTTGAAGTGCGTTTAGTCTAAAGTCTCATTTACATGGAGAACACACTGCTGATGTTGACAACATGGACAGTGGAATCAAATTACATGATCTATACATTCACATGCAGGCATTGAGTGGCAAATAGGAACATCACTTAAACTTAAGTGAAAACTGTTTACCCTACAGTCATGTGAACTCTGCTCCGCATTCTCTCACTTAAAATAATGTTATTAAACTATTGGCAATAAAATGAATTTTGATGAATTGGAAACCATTTTAGCAAATTCAACCATGGCTTATTTGCAGAGGAACCATATTAGTTTCATGTTTATAAATGGGAGCTTGAAGAACTTTAGTTATAAAGAGCACAGAATTTTTCCAAGAACCTCTACACAACATGAAGGTTTTTTAAAGAGGCTCTAAAGAACAGTCCATTGAAAATAATTCTCTAAAGAACAGAGAATTAGGAACAAGGTTCTTCAATGGCCACAGACACATTTTGGAATCTGCCCTTTCAACAGAAGATCTCCACTTGTTTCAGTGAGCTGTGAATGAGACATAATCAGACAAAATAAAAGAAAAGGTGCTAACTGAGTGAATGTAAGTAGAGATGCCGTGAGAGGCTCTAAGAAGGCTTGGCTAAAGCTTTACATTTCATGCAGAACAGCACAGACGCACAGACTCTTACTCAAGCTCATGTGTGTGTCAGCATATCTGTCTTCCGGGCTGTCAGCAGCACTAAGGCCTCGCGGTATGGGCAGTGCTGATGCTCCGCTTGAGTGATTTATTTATACAGCAGGAGAATAAGGACACACCACACACTTGAGTGCATGTGTCAGTGTGGAGCAGGACTGACTGAGTGAACTGTGCGAGCAAAACTCCTAAAGGGCTTTTTCTTTTTTTTTTTTTCTGCTCCAGCATTAGTTCTGCTAGAAATTCTCTCTCCAGGCTTCTCATGCGTTCTCTCTTTTCAGCTGACTTGAGTTAACAGCAGTGTATTTTCATAAGGTATTTAAAGTAATTTCAGATATGGACAAGTGTATCTGCATCAGATTTTTCTGCTCTGACAGCAGTTTCAGATGAAGATGGACTTGATTATTAGTTAATGTGTGTTTGTTGTGCACGAGTCTGCGCTGGTAATGATGGTCTCTGACAGACCTGTTTTCCCTCTGTTGTGCCCTGGTTGACACATCACATTTGAGACGGTTTTATGTTTTTAATCTTGTCTTTAATGCCAGGCTAAAACCATTATATCAGATTGGGGTTTTGACCCCTAAATCCTCAATAATTTGACTCTTTGCCCTTAATTCAGCTGATGCTGAAATACATTTTATCATGCCCTTGCCAGCGTTATATTAAGGCATGATGGTTTTCATATATCTAACATTGTGCTTTATAAGTACATATCTTTTTTCTTTCTATTGTTATTTTTAACTAATAGTTAAGTGAAAAATCAAACTGACATTATTTTTCCAATTACCCTAAATGTAGTTGATCAGTAAGTCTCTGGAATTTTATTTACTTTTTTGCACTAGAGCTATGACATACCTTACAAGTGCTACTGTATAATAAGACCAGAGGTGGACAATTATGATGTCTACTGTTATAAAGAGAAACCATAATGAAATATGGTGACAATATATCACCTCATGGAGATCGTCAAACACTGACCACCTGCATGATTTCCTTGCTAAGAGAAAGTAGTTTGTCCTGCTTAATTGGATTAGGTTCTGCGCTGCATTCATGTTTTTCTTTTTATGTTTTAGGTAGTTTTTTAATATAGACTGTCATATAAACAAAAATATCATGACCTATTCCCCAACCCCCAGCCATGGCAAAACTCTGTGGCTGCTATGCTGTGTACTTTTATCCATTATATTGATAACAGTATAGTATCAGTGTACTACGCAGCTCCAGTTCCAGAAACCAAGTGTGTCTGAATTTCTACTCAACATGGATTTTAGATTCATGTGTAATAATTTAAGTGTGCAGTTAGAAGTTTATAATCCACCAAATAGCATTGTGCTATTATTTATTACCTATGTAAGCCTCCTAGCTCCAGGACAAAGCTTAAGCTAACGTCAGACATTGGACATGTTTTTGTTTGATTGTCATGGTTTTTTTCTTTTCCAAACTATTTCTTTCAAGCTTCTGGTAAGAGAATATCATTTAAATTGAGTTTCATTGCTGTTCCCTGTTTCCAGGCGAATCTTTGCTTTGTTGACATCGATAACCACTGCATCGAGCTGCCAGAAGATTTTCCCCAGTTTCCCAACAAGACTGAGTTCATCCAGGAGCTGAGCGAGGTGCTGCTGCAATATGGCCTGTCTCCTGAGGGGGGGATCCCATCGCCTGCTCCCACTCCAACTCAGACATGTGTGACTGGCACAGGAATAAAGACTGCAGCCCTGAAAGAGCTAGTAGATGATGGGAAAAATGGGAACCTGCCTGGTGAAGCTTTAGATGTTCTGGAGCTCCTGCAGGGGAACCCGACTCTAGAACGCCTTCAGGCTCTGGCCAAGCGCACAGGGGTGAAGGTGGCCCGTCTAGAGTCGCTGGTGGCAGGGCAGAAAGCTTTAGGGGATGATAATGTCGGGGGTAGGACTGGCATTGATGAAGAGGAGCTGGGAAACGCAAAGTTAAACGTGCAGCTGAGAGAGGTGTTCGCTGCACGCTTCGCCACAATGTTCGCCGACTATGAGGCCTTTGTCATCCAAAACTCACCAGACTTGGAGTCCTGGCTCACCAACCGCGAGCAGATGCACAACTTTGACAAGGTGATTGATGCATGTATATAAAAAAATAGCTCAAATCACATTTGCAAACAAACCCATGAGGAAACTTTGATAAAAGTAAGTAAAATATAAAGCAATATATTACACTAAATTAGATTAAATTGAACAAAATCCAAGTTCAACAAAGTACTGTTTAGCATCTAACCAGAAAGTAAGGTATTCACAGATAAAGTACAAAGGTGTGCGTGAAATGTCCATATGCATGAAAAGGGAATGGCTTCGCTCTGCAAGGTAGTGTCCATGAATGTACTGTGTGTGCAGCAAATGGGTAATTGTGGGCAGCAGGACAAAGATATGCTGGGCAGTCTTCACTACATGCATGCTCCACCTCATTACTATTTGTATGGACAGTAATGGGTATACCGCCTTTGGTCTTCTGGTAATTTACAAACAGCTCTTTAGTCTACGTGGTGTTGAGAGAGAGGTTGTTGTCAGTACACCATGCCACTAGGTTTTGTTTAGGCTGATTCATCGAAGTACAGGAAAAAATCTAATTTATCCCTGTCCAACCCAAACATTAGGTCTTAAATATAAACCCAGGGGTCATAAAATAAATGTCACTTAAAATGGTTATTTTTGATTTAATGTGCAAGATTGTTCCATTTAGTTGTTTAATTTTATTCCTGTCCCTCCCCGTCTTCTCTCCAGGCATCCTTCCTTTCAGATCAGCCAGAGCCCTTCCTGCCTTTCCTGTCGCGCTTCATTGAGACCCAGATGTTTGCCACCTTCATTGACAATAAGATCATGTCTCAGTGGGAGGAAAAGGACCCCCTCCTACGCGTGTTTGATGGACGAATTGAGAAGGCCCGTCTCTACAATGTGCGGGCGCCCAGTCTGCGCTCCTCTGTCTACCAGAGATGCACCTTCCTCAAAGAGTCTGGTGAGCGTCTTTCCTGGTTTGTATGGCGGTTGATGGTTGACTCCCATTATCATGAATTACTGACTTGCGCATGACTATGTATAAGAAACTATTGAGTATCTCAGGCTCGAAAGGTTGTAAAACTTTCTCAAGGAATAGCTTATAGCAACCAGAATCCTGGATTTGTCAGGTGTATTCACGCTAGGAGATTTGTGCCCAAGCACATTTGACCCACAAAGTCTAGTTTGATCGCTGGATCATGCCTGGGCCTGCTTAAGGAGGTTGGGTGTGTCTAGTATAACACTAACCATGTCAGAACACAGAGCTTGTCTGTCCCATCAAGCATAGCAGCAAAGGGATCACTTTGTTTCACAAACACTACATGTCTGCCATAGACCAGAGTGTGAAATTTTGGCAGATGAGGGTATACAGGAGCAATTGGGTAAAACACATAACTTCAAGATATCCTGCGTCTATCTTCATGCTTGTGGAGACCAAAGAACCATTGAAAAATGTCGTCACAAGCTGAATAAGCTGTGGGTTCAGTATCTGAAGTACGGTGTGCACTATGTAAATCTGACAGCTCGCCGGACAAGAAGGATAAACAGTGAGTGTTGTGGTGATGTAATCACGCTCCGGTCCGGAACATTAAGTGCAAGTGTTGGAGCAGGCCAGTGTGAATAAATCTGAAGGACACAAAGTAGGCAAGCCACTGTTATTAAACTACAGTATGCTAATATGTAGAATAAAACAAGGCTACTGTGTAAATGTGCACATAATATGACATCCCTTATTGTTTGTGCTTTCACAACAGTGATCAGGGAAATTTAACTTCATTTTAAATAAGTGGAATTAGAGTGGAGTAATTAAGTGATCTGTGGAGTTTGACGTGTCTGAGATTTCCACTCAGAAGGTCGCACTCAGAAGAACAAACGCTGAAGCCTTGTGCCATCTAGTTCTGTATAAAATATTTGACAGTTTATTTTCCCCCTGTAGAGCATTATTTTAAACAGAAATTCCCACTGCTTTTGCCAGAAGACGATGACAGTGTGCCAGGATTGAAGGGAGTGGGTGAGGGGTTGGAGTAGAGTCAGAGAGGGATGAAAAGAGAAGAGAGGAATGAAATGGCTGAACAGAATGTCCTTATGAGTCATACTAATGAAGAGCTTTGAAAAGCTGCCAGATGCTGCAGAGAAAAACGTGTGTGTGTGTGTGTGTGTGTGTGTGTGTGTGTGTGTGTGTGTGTGTGTGTGTGTGTGTGTGTGTGTG
>JBBJLR010000133.1:17835164-17857533 GCA_037577145.1 Brachypetersius gabonensis | reverse complement strand
AGAGAGAGAGAGGGAGAGAGAGAGAGAGAGAGAGAGAGAGAGAGAGAGAGAGAGAGAGAGAGAGAGAGAGAGAGAGATAATTGTGTGTATATGTATATGGGATGGCATCCAATTAATTACTAGCTCTGTGATTAATTAATCTAAATTAATCACACACATTGCATGCGTTTTTAAATAAATGCATTTTTACATTTGAGTGAATGAATTATAGACTTTTATTTAAGAACTGTTTTTACGCTGTAACGTGCGGTAATGGTCAGAAGAGTGAAAAATATGACCTAATAGGCAGAGGGAATAAATGCCTCAGCAAGAACATTGAAGTCCATCTATAAGGTGCGGTTTAAGACAATGTACATACCGGGCCCTGGTGTCAGAAGTGTTAGTAAAATGGGGTGCGGTGCACTCAGCGTCTCGCATGTTTCACTCATACGTCACTGTCTAATATACTAGTCTTGGTGTTGTGATGAATCATACTGCCTTTTTGAAAATTGCTCCCTTTCAGTTCATGCAGTTTAACGCTGATAATGATGAGAAATGGCCAAAAATCTGCATCATCAGAAAAAAACGTATTTTATTTAAATAAGATCCTAGATAGATAGAGAGGTCTTTACAGGTGCACAGAGCCAATTGATACAGCCAGGTTCGAACACTGAGAAATACTTCAGATCGTGCCATGCTTCCAGCTAGTGGTGTTTTCTTTGCAGTGCTGTTTCCTAGTTTCAGATAGTATTCTGCAAACTGCAGAAAACGGGCATTTTAGAATCAGGAAACTTTATTAAAATTGCTTATGTAATGACTGCAAAGCGACATGCACTGATCTGCCGTTAAACTGTGCACTGAAGCCTGTGTGTCAGCAAACAAGTACATGTGTAAGATAAAAGTAACAATTAAAAGAGATTATCATCACAGAAAACCAGTGACCACATCGCAAGATAGCACTGAATGCGAAGACTGTGGAACTGCACATGTGTAGAAGGGCATGGTGTCATGTTTTGACAGAACCCCGGAACGGATATATATATATATATATATACTACAGTAATACCCCAGTTTTACACGGATTCAGTCTCACGCGGATTTTTTCACGGAAATCCCCACAATAACGCAGAACCTGTGAAAATCCTCCTACTTTATTTGTGGCAATAAATATACTTTTCTGGATGTTTTCACCTCGCTGCGGTGTCCCTATACTTTTTACCCGCAACATTCTGAGTTGCATGTCTCGGTGGCGAATTTAAATTCAAATATGGTTTGCCTTTACATTTTCTTTAAGGGTAATGCATTAAACGGAGTTTAAAATGAAACTAAAGTGTTCTGGGAACATGTTTTATATTTTACACTATGAAAATAGGCATTTTTACACAACACAGTTTTTCACTATACACGGGTGCTCTTGGAATGTAAGCCGTGAAAAGCGGGGGATTACTGTACACATACACACACTATATTTATATGTATTTTTGTACACACACTGATGTTGCTGCAGGCTTGGTGAAACACGCTCTGGAGAAATTTGCAATGCCTGTGTGCTGTTGGTGAAACGCTGGAAGAAACTCCCAGTTGGATCCAAAAAGAACTGGAATCATGTAAGCTCCCTGCACCCAGACAAGATCCACTCATCAGGAGTTTACTAACTAATTATAAACACAATGCAGTTTGAAGTTTGATCTCTCTGGCCTAAGATCTTGATACGGATGTTCCACAGGTGGTTGATGCGCGAGGTGGACCCAGTCTGAAGATGACTGTGAAGTCTAAGAAGGTGAAGTCTCTCTCCAGGAGAATCAGACCAAGCCAAATCTGCCGAGTGCAGAATGAACTGAAAAGAAACAGTAAGTAAACAGTTCCTGTGTGTGTTCAATACTTCTATATACAGTTAATTGCATGCAGATAATTATTTTTAAATGACCATATACATATGCTGCCTTATTTAATTTTTGTGCAATTGCTAATAAAATACTTCAAGCTTCTTGAAAATAAACTATCTTGTCTGACCAAGTGTAATGTGTGTTGTGAAGCAATTTTTTTTTTTTTTTTTGACATGATGTTTTGAACTTCTTGAACAGACTCTGATGCTCACAGCACTACCTCTAGTGCCAGCCCGGCCCAGTCTCCCAGCTACAGCAACCAATCAGACGATGGCTCTGACTCGGAGCTTGCACCTGGCTCAGCGCGGTCCCCTGTCTTTTCTTTCCTGGACCTGACGTACTGGAAAAGGTCTTTGTGTTAATCGGTCTAGCACAATGCACCAAAATTTAAATTAGTAAATGAAAAATAAGTCAGGTGCTGGATTGCTTTGTATTTATTCTTTTATTTTGTGTTTTAATTTAATGTAAGTGTGAGGACCTTTCGTGGCTCAAGGCTGACATTACTCACTTGTAAACCTGCATAATTCGTGTAGTATTCTAATTGGGATTACTAAATAATTCATACTAGGTACCAGGTAAGGAGGCGTACGATTCATAACTTCATAAACTTGAGTGCATGTGTTTCATTGGAAAGGTTATAACTTTCTTTACATTATTTACATTGTATTCCCTACAAGACAGGTTTGAGCAAATGAGTGATGACTGGTGCTGGAAAGCATATGGATATTGAGACAGTTAAAATAATGTGCAGTAATAACAGTGTAACCTGCTGTACTGTGTGATCTGGTGTGAAGGGTGGTTGGCTCATGTGAGTTGTGTGTGCACTGTCTTTAGGCAGCGGATTTGCTGTGGCATCATTTACAAAGGCCGCTTTGGAGAAGTGCTGATCGACCCCCACCTCTACAAGCCCTGCTGTCAGAAGAAACAGGAGCAAGAGCAAGAAGAGGAAGACGAGCAGGAGGAAGAGGATGTGGATTTGGTGAAAGAGGAGGGGCAAGCTGGCCAGAGCCTACTGGTGTCTTCGCTCCCACAGCCACTCTCTCCCCCTCTGCCGGTCAAAACTGAGGCTGAGGAGGAGGAGTGGTGACCGCTCTTCTTGGAGAACTGATTCGGCATTCTAAGGAAGCCTTTGAGGGTTTTGGGACTGACGTGGTCTCCAGGTGCTCTTAAAGAAGTCCTCTGAGATTGCCTTGAATTCAAGAGCAGCTGGAACCTTGTCTGTGTTTTTGGGTTTGTTTTGTTGACATGGGAGGGGTGGGCTTCTGTTGCTTTGTGAATCTGCTTATTGTTCGATTTCTTTGTTTAATGTATGTTTTTTTTTTAAAATTGATCTCCTTTTACCTTTTACTGTTACCCAAATTTCTTAATCCGAATTTTTCTTCACTTTTTGATGTAATAATCTTTATTTAAACTTGTCCTGTTCAGTATGCTGGATCTGCACGTGTCGTGATGTAGAGAGGGAGGAGGTGCTCAGAGGAAAGTCTATTTTACAGGTTTTTACTCATAGGAATGAGCCATAATCTAATTCTCTGCCTCTGTCTCACTCTGACTCTGTCTCTCTCTCTCTCTCTCTGTATCTCTGTATCTTTTATTCTATATTTTTTTGTGTAATCCTTTCTCTGTCTCCTCACTGACTCCTCCTTTCTCTCTGTCTCAGGCTTTATTTATTTATTTTGTCCTCCAGACTTGGAACTCAGACTCGAGCACTGATTTCAGCGAAAGTTCTCTCTTCTGTTCTGACCTCAGACGTTGTAGGCCAGTCACCAAAACTGATCCCAGTTCAGTGTTTCACTGCACATGTACGCACTCAGCATTAGAGTGCTGCAGAGACCAGCTAAGCAAGAGCAACCAAAAAGCCAAAAAAAAAAAAAACTGGAAAGAAAAAAACCCCTTTTTTAAATAAAAATAACCCACTTCTGTAAATATTCAGAGCTGTACATTTTCAGCAATATCCACATCATGCATGAAAGCCAAGCCATTGTCCTAAAGAGAATCTGCATGAATACTGCATGGCCTTCAAAGAGTTTCAAATTATTTTTTATTTGCTTTATCTGACCTTTCGGGCAGGTTTTGATACAGCTCTAATAAATATATATATCTATATTTTTGTAGATAAAAAAAAAGAAAAGGACAAAAATTGATTCACTGCAATGTGCTGTTCTAACATACCAATTTCTGTTTTTTGGTGGACTTTAATACGTATGAATTAGATCAGCCAGAGGGGCTGAAAATTATGTATGAAACACAGAATAGTGTGTCCTATTTATTCATTTCACTTATACACTCAATTTCACAAACAGTACCTCTGGTCTTTTTTCTGCATATGTAAATACAGTACTAAAATGGTTTTGATGTTTTGTAAGGGTTGAAAGTGGGGTCTTTTTGGGGTCTTTTGTGAGTGATCAGATACTTGTTTTGTGTCTTGGTTGGTTTCTTCAGGGAAGCTGTTTTTTTCTTTCTTATGATAATATACATTCTGTATTGAAAAATGCTGAGAGGTCTAGTCCCTGTAATGGCTTAGACATTCTTTTTACTGTGTTTTTTTCCCCCCAGATTTTCCTTCCTTTCCTAAAGATCTGTAATCCCGCTAAATTGAGAAAAGCCCTGATTGGACACTCATTCTTGACCTGCATGTTTTTCTTTTGTAGTTCAACAGATGGCACTATACTGCAGACTTCTAAATACTCTTTAAGCATATGCCAGTACTGATGTTCCAACTGTTTTAGTGCTAACTGCTTCATTCCTCTCATACCAAATGTATAAATATTTGTAACTGATATGTGTGATTAATAAGGCTGGCCAGGTCTTGGCCAAACAGCTCCAATGGTTGTACTCATTCTGGATCTCGACTGACCACTTTTTTTCAGTTTTTTTCTTGTATTTGTAAATCTGTGTATTGATTGGTGGTGGCGGCTCCCTTGGTTCCGTTGCTGATGTATTACAGAATGAAATGAATCGATCTCTACAGGATTTCCACTGTCAGCTGTCTGGGTGTCTACATGCTCGAAATCTCTGGTTCTTTCCTCTGCAAGCGTCTCTGACACCGTATGCTACTTTATTTGTAAATACTTTAAGACGATGAACTGAACAGTAATTATATTCTCTCTCTGTATTATTTATTTCATATTTATTTGCAACACATGGTTTAAATCTCATAGGCAGCAGGAGTAATCTATCAAACACAGCTAATAGCTTTCTTTACACCAGTTGTTCTCAAACTCAGTCCTCAGGGGCCCCTAAACAACCCCTGTGTTTTGTTGTGTCCTTGCATGTTGAAAGTTAGGTTGGAGGCAAAAATGTGGGCTGTCTGGGGATCCTTGAGGGCCCAGTATGAGCACTACAGCTTTCCACAGATTTCCTTTTTCAACTTCATACAAATATTAAAGAGCCTGGTTCTGCTTTTGGTTCGCAAACGCATGTTTAGGAATATGCTGACTGTAGCTGTATCTCATTTTCTTTCTTCAGGTTAAAATCATGCCCAATACATACTTTATTTCAGCGTAGTCCCTTAGTTGTCGTATTCTGCAGGCATGTATGGTAGCTATGCACTTTGTATTGACTTTATTAGAGATATATGAAGCAGGTTTTGTATTTTTTTACGTACTCTACTTTTTACTTGTTCCTCAATAAACGTAGCTTGTGATGTTTCCGCTTGTTGTTCTTTGTGTTCGGGTCATCTCCGTTCACTGTGGAAAATTATGGTCTGTGCTGCATACTGAAATATGGTGGGGCATTTGACAATACGTTGTAAATGAACAGTCTGCATAAAATAAATCATCGTTATTAATATAATAAATGATGATGAATTGTAAATACATATTAACTTTGGAACCGGACCATGCATTGGATGGAATAAAGGAAACTGTACTAAAAAGAGTACAGTTCCCTCTCTCTCTAGCCTATATATGTATGTATATGTGTAAATCGCTGTCTCAGGTTTATAATAATGGCAGCTCATCAGCAAGTGTGTTATTGCAGTACTTTGAGGGCTCTGAGAGAGAGCATCCCCTCTCACAGCTGAGCAAAAGGACAAAGATTAATCTGGACAAATGTGAAGGGCACTGTATCTTTCCGAGGCCAGAGACTCCTCAGCTTTCAGAAGAGTCAGCGTTTGTGAGAGAGGCTCTAGAAGTTCTAGTGCCTGGGCAGTGAAGAGCATGCTGGACAGGATGTACGCTGTGTCTAAACTGAATTAGCTGTTACCACAGTGAGAAGTGATGAGGTAATGAACAACCTAGATGTTTCTATGCTGTGCTGCTGTGAGTCCTGGAGAATGGATGTCTGAGGAACTATATAATGCATTTATATACATATTATACTGTACACCAGTTAGCAAGTTGTGGACTGCATACCCAAATGATCACACACTTGCCCCAAACCGTCTTTCGTGGTGTATGAATGTTTCAACTTATTAAAATTCCGGAGGACTGGTTAACTTTGTCATCTTACAGCAGATCTTACAGGGAGTTGTTCAAAGTCAGCAGGTCTGACTTCGCCTTATATATGCCATGCTTACGTGATAACCATACATTGTTTGCCTTAAGCATTGCCTTTAATTCGCTTGTAAAGTGCTGAGAGAGCTAAAAAATTGTAAGCAATGACAATATCAGGACTTCGAAGGTTGCATCACATGTCCTTCTCCACAGAGAGAGTTTCTAAACTAGGCACACACACATATAAAACCCATCATGGGCGGTTAACTGCTCAATAATTATGCATGAAAAGTAATGCATAAATATGATAGGCCTACATAGGTAAAACTAAGAATTCTTCCAACACTTTAATTTATACCAATTACACCAAATTTTTCACCCCAGAACCCCCCACACATAATTTTCTTCCCTAATTTAGTCATGTCCCGTTCCCACCTGCTGCCTAGGACTCCTCACTTGGTGGTACCGACACTGGGAGAATGAAGGATAGCACATTTTCTCAACAAGTGCCACTACAGTTTTAAAATGTTGCTATAAGAACATTACTGGACTGCTAGGGAACACTAACTGCCAATTCTGTTCTGTCAGCTAACAGGTGTCCATACTGGCATCGTGCTTGTTTACAGAGGAGACAAGGATCATCCTATCCACCCCAAGAGAGTGAAACCAATCATTCTCCACATTCAGCCATACATAACAGTCAGTGTCCTACAGTATTAGAGCCATGTAATCAAGTCATAAAGTCTAGTTAAGGGTTCTTAACATCTCCACAAGGTTTAAGCTGAGTGGGTGATTATTTTTGCACAGGGCTAATTGATTGTCTATAACTGCCTCATAAAGACACCAAACATCTCCAAATATTTACAGAAAAGCCTCAGACAACCTGTTTTTGGTGGAGGTGGTGAAATCACTCACTGGAAGAATAAACAGGCATGTGGATTCTTGAGCGATGTTGGGGAAAGAGATACAGAGTTGAGTTTGCTCAGGAAAAAGATGCAAAAATGGGCACTAGCAGTAAAATGTACATTTTCTTAATGTGTACTGTATGGACAAAAAGATTGTGACACCTCACCAACAGAGACTTCATGACATTACATTCAAATACATAGACTTTAATATGGAATTGGCCCTATTTTGCTTCCACTCTTCTTGTTTTTGGAGTGTTTCTGCCCAAAGGTGTTGGATGTGGTTGAGGTCAGGACAACAGTGTTGCAACAGTGCTAATTACATTCACAAAAATATTGAACACACATATACCTAAAACACAAATAAACAGAGAAACACACATTAGGATGTAAACAGTAGTCCATAGGGGATTGTAGGTGAGCTGCTTCCTCCTTCCTCATTATATTACAAATTGCAATACAATTTTTTTGACATTTTAAATTCCATTAAAAAAATGTCATTCTGTTAACCCCCTCTGAGTTTTTTTTTTCTCTCTCTCTCTCTCTCTTGCAATTCAATTCAGTTAAATACAAGGTTACTTTATTAGCATGACAACTATTAGAACGTATGTTGCTTAAACTTGGGAAATTGGTTAAAGAACAGCAAATGATATCATAATAAATAAAAACTTTTTTATGATTATCCATATTTATAATAAATATTATAAATGAAAAATTGTTGTTAAATGTTGTCTCATGCCCCCCCTCCTCCCGCCCCATGGGCTGTGAGTGCGCCCCCTGCGTGATGACATCATGATTGCTGGAGCAGCTGTCTGCAGGGCCTGATGGAGGTAATAAAAAGGTGAGGGGCTCCTCACTTCTGCCCTCTCCGGGAGAAGAGCGGGCGTGTGAGTGTGTTTGGGCCAGCACTCTCGTCCCTCTCCGTGAATGAGTGTCCTTCAGTCGGCGCGGCTGGAGCCGCCACATTCACCCCCAGAGGAGCTCATGAGGTCAGTCCGTGAGTTTTTATTTAAGAATTTTTCTCTGCCTTCTTGTATTCCGCCTGGGATCAAGATTTCATATTGAGTCTGCAGCGGTGTGGATTTTATTGTTCAGGAGTGAGTTGCAACTGTGTTTGGCTTTTCTTTGCTAGCGATGATTCTGGAAAATAGTCCGGACGTGGGACTCTCTCAGAATTGCTTAGTCAGAGCTGCTGAAAGTTGGCTGTCTCACAAACACTGGGTTGCAAAATCACCGATGTCACTTTAGCTTCACGTTCTGAAACGTGTAATGGGAACTCTATAAAACGCCAGCAAGCGAAGGATGTTGGCATATTTTATTCGACTTTGGTTAGGAACACCCCACATCTCCCTCATTGAAAATGCCATTCTTGCATTTACCCTTAAATGCACCGTCACTGTGGGGGATGGCTAAAGTCCAGCCTTCCAATTTGATTTAAAATCTGGGGATGTCCTCCATGCTCTGTCACGTTTGTATTAAACGTCCTGATCAAATCCAGCACAGTGAGCTCTGTTTAGAAGCTGTAGCTTGTCCTGTGTCTGTGTTAACCCCATTTACAAATCCACCTCATATTAACATTGCTTGGTAGCTTCTGCGATCTTTTCAGTGGGTGTCCAGTGTTTTAAATCTCACATGCAAAAGTCACATCTTCATGGTGTTGCCCTCTTCCTCCTCTTCTGCTCCAGAAGGACTCAGACCATGGTTCACCTGCCCCTGTCTGAGGCCTTGGATGACCTGGCTCCTCCAGAGCTGTTTGAAGAAAAGGATGTCGGGCCAGATGGCAGTCCGAAGTCTGACTCTTCTCAGACTTTCACAGCTCTGCAGCTTGCCCTCAACCCCTCCGCCACTGTCTACCACGGCTACGACACTTACATCGAGGACGGTCTCATCTGTCTCAGGCATAAGATTCGTAACATTGAGAAAAAGAAGGTGGGATCATCTGTTTGAGTCTTGGTTTGGGTAACCTCACTCTGACTCACGGTCACTTGCTGACTTTGCTGAAATCCCTCTTACATGTATAACTTGCAGCTGAAGCTGGAAAGCTACAAAGCACGGATAAAGAATGGGGACACACTGAATAAAGATCAACTGGTAACTCCTTTGTTTAAAATATTGCATTTTTTACCTTTCTCTTGGCTTTAGTTTTCTTTCATGGTCATAATGTCAATATTGGTGTGCCAGGAGGCCGTGATGAGGTATGAAGAAGTGGTGCACAACCTTACATTTGCTAAAGAACTGCAGAAGACCCTAAGTGCTCTCACTCAAGATGTAAGACTTCAGTAAATTCCTTTGCATGTTTTCATTAATGGTAGCTTCACAAGAGATGATGGAGTGGGAATTTTTTTAGACTACTTTTATTTATTGGGTTTTGTACACTTAAGAACAAATGGAAATATGTTGACTGTGACTTACCATTTTAATCACACTTACACTAATGATGCTCAATTTCGTGGTAGCTGTTGAAGGCTCAGAAGAAGGCTTTGCAGCGTGAGCAGACCCTGAAGGTGAAGGTGGAGCAGAGGCGGTTGAGCATGATGCTGCAGGTGCAGTATGTCCTCCGCAGTCTTCAGAGGGAAGATGTTCGCAGGAACTTCAGCAGTGCACGTGGATATGCTAATGTCCTGTCCACACAAGAAGTGCACAGCCTGCTGGACCTGGCCTCTTTACTGGGGTGCAAGAGGGACGAAAGAATGAGGTTTGTTGCAGGGCCTGTAGTTGCCCTCTAGGGGAGCATGAATGTGAAAATAATAGTTGCCTTGACGTTTAAGGATTTAACAGCTACAACACGATAGTTTAGGGGTTTCACCACACATCTAGTCGTTGCTTCTGTCATGTTTATCAAATTCTGATGTGGCTAATATTAGAGCTGGCTATCTTTGTCCTTTAGTTTGGAGGCTCAGATGGAGCAGGCCTCTTTTGTATACGTGGATCTGCTGGAAGGGAAGGACAAACCAGTTGCTGGATCAACATGTGAGTGTTTGGGTTTCATTTTAATCATCAAAACAAATCTCTTGTGAGTTTGGACATTGGATGCACACTTAGCCTTACAGTAACAGTTCAACCACATTTTGCTGATAACATTGGAATGGAAGCTAGTAGTCGCCAGTTGGAGTGACGTTTGAATAATGCTCATCGTTTACATTTGACTTCGTTATGTGTTATTCATGGTCAGTTCCTTTAATACTTGCCTTTTTTTTTACACTAGGCAATTTTTTTTTTTGAAAAATAATCTTATTTCTCCCCAAGATAAGCGTTTGAGGGAGAAGCTGCTGAGACTTGTGGACTCCGGTTTTTTTGATCACATCCCGACTACTCAAAAAGAAAAAAATGAAGGTGCTGACAACCAGAAGCCTAGTGTTTCTTCCAGACCAAGCAGCACTTCTGGTGAGGATTTCTGACGGTAAAACCGTACAGATTGACTTCATACAGTTTCAGCATTGTATGTTGTGGTCTGTCTGCAGCTCTGGTCAATTTGAACTCCAATGAAGTGCCTTCAAGAAAGGTAAGACTTGTCGCTGCTTCATGCACAATTCTGATCTATGGACAACTTATTGCTAATGTCTCTTAATGTGTTTAGAGAGTAATTTCCATGATCTGAAGTTGCCTTCTGTAGGAATTACTGCACTCGTATAGATGTGAACTGAATTAGGCTCTTGGAGATCTGCAACTTTTATTATTGCCACAGTTAATAATTTTTCTTGTTCGAAACATTGACCGTTTTTTCTCCAGAATTAAACCAGTCAGTAACTTTTGAATGATGCCAGTTTCTGAACAGACGCTTCCTGCCTGAGACAGACCTCACTGGGCGTGGTCAGGGTGGCGATGTGCCGTCACCGAATTGGAAGTCAGAATTCTTGGCTTTGAAAGAACGAGAGCCGCCAGACTCCTGGGAAATGGAGTTTTCTGACACTCCAGTGTCTTCCCAGTTAGTGCTACAAAAACCTTGGAAAGGCGCAGCAGGGTTCATACCTAAAACCCCAGTCAGTTTAAAAAGGCCCACTACTGACCCCAAGCAGGTGAAATCTACTACCTTTTTTCCTGTAGTCGCTGCACAAGTTTTTATTCTAGTCTGTATTTAGTATTTTGCCTTTTTGTTGCTCAGAAACGGCAGCGAAAAACCAAAGAAAACCAGAGCTCCAAGTGTGTAAGTTGGTTTTCTTCTACTTTTTATATACTGGGTCATGTTTCCTTGCACCCACCGACAAGCTGTCCTCTTCCACTAGGGTGGTGATATGGCTATCCCAGTGGAGGTGTTCAACTCTCCCTCCTCATTGGCCAAAGACCCAGCGCTGCGCAGACAGCAGCTGGACCACCTGATGGATCAGATCACAGGGTCTTTTAGTTTCATACAGGTATAGATCAGTTTGTTTTCCCTCCACTGAATGTAGCTGTAGCTTCTGTTGAGGGGGGAAATGGATATACTGTAATGTAAGTGGTGTGCTGCTTGAAATGTGAGGAGCTCAACTGTCTGTTTCACAAAACTGAAGACATCTTGGATCCCTGAATTTGCATGAAATAGAAATGGTGCCTAACTGTATGGGTCTTATGAATTTAACCTCAGTGATCTAGATACTTCGCCAAGTCCTGTTATTGTGATGCATCTAAATTTCCCCTGTCAGGACTCTTTGCTGGATGGTGAGGCCTCCCCTACTGAAGGGCGGTCCAGGAGACTTCGCCTGTCTCCTGGCTCTAGTCCTTTAGGTAAAATTTTAACTCCCTTTAGCAGATACTTCCAGGTTTAGTAAAAGGCTTCCAATTCTATATGGAGCTGGCAGTGATCAAACAGCTATCCTTCCTCATGTCAGACTGTTAAGAGTGAACTCATGTTTGCTAAAGTGTAACCTGAAGATTGTCTCCTTTATTCCACAGTGCAGAGAGAGCAGAATAAAACTCCAGTTGACCTTCTGCCTCGAACTCAGCATGTAAGACTCTTGGTCATTTGTTCAATTGGGCAAAACGTTTTGTGCAAGTGCTTGCATGTAAACCTTCCACAGACACAGGACATTTCAATCTCTTGTGACTCTTCTCATGCAGTCTACTCCTCTGCATGTCCGTCTGACCTCTGGAGAAGTTAAAGACCCTCTGGCCAATGGTGACCAGACTCTAGACAGCTCAGATTTGGACCTACACACTGGAGATACCATGCATGTAAGGCTTATAAAATCTAGTATCTATAGCTATATGTTGGAGGTGAATGAGCAGTGGTTTGGTCTTTTTAAATGTGGATGATTTAAATGTCAGAATATTCAAATTCAATTTAAAAATGTATAATGGTTTACTGTGCTTTGGTTGCAGACAAAGCAAGATGAGGGCTTCACCCCCCCACCCCTGTACCGTAGAGAGTCCTGCATCTCTCTACCGCTTGAAGACAAGAACTCTACACAGGTCTGTTAACTTAAGGCACCTATATCCAACTACTTTGTAATTCCAGAGCCTTTCAAAGAAATGATCTGGTCTGGCTTCCTCTACATATCTGGCTATCCCACATCCTGGATTCTTATCATGGTGTGTATGACAGACAGGAAAGCTTTGTAATGGAGAAATGCCAGCATCTCTCTCAGCACAGACCTTCTCCACGCCACCTAGCAGGCAATCTCTCACCACTCCCTTCAACAACATGCATTCTGTGAGTCCACATACGAACATGGCTCTATTCGATGCATGTTAACTGAACTGAAATAAAGGGTGTTGTGTTGAGATGTCTTCTCTCTTGACCAGGTGTTCAGCGGCGAGGCTCCTGTGACTCTGAGTTCTGAGGTGAAAGCTGAAAGTGACTGTTCAGGGACTATAGGTCTAGGCTACAGTACAGCGAGTTACTCTACAGCTAGCACGCAGACACCAGCTGAATTCAGCCTTCCCCAAGATGACCTGCAGATGGGTAACAGCAAAACATCCCTATAACTTTACATTCACATGCACACATGCCTCAATACTAATCGTGTCCCAGAAAGGGCTTTTAGGGACGTTTCTGTATTTCTCAACAATTAACTGGTAGCTGTAATAAATGTTGTTGCAGCCTTTATTAGCTATGAGTAAAATGAGTATGTATTGATCAAGGAAAAAGGCATTTGTGGCCTTAAACTTTAGGGTATGATGCAGACCCTGTGAAGGATAAGATCGTGGTATGTTCTGCTTTGAAATAAGGGAAAACATTTTAATGTTCATTGTACATATTTATACCAAGTGTTTTTATCAAAATGCCATAACCATTTTCATTATTTAAAAAAAACAAAACGTTAAGTCAGTGTGTAGAGTCGAGTCTGTAGAACCTAGTTAAGGTTTACAAGGGTCTTTGGGGATTTGCTCATCTGAATATGATCAAGACCTTTGGGATCTGGACTTGATCGAATGCAATATAACAAATTTAAAAATGCAAATGTGATCATGAAATGTTAACCTGATCTGAAGTAAGTGGTTTTCAAACGCTGAAAGGTTGTTTTTGTTTTGTACAGAGAGTGCCTACTTGTCAGAGAGTGAAGTCAGTGCTACAAGTCAAGGGTTTTCTTCTAGTCCCACCTCTGCACCCCAGTCTCAGTCCAGCCTCGGCCAGCCTTATTACCTCCGCAGCACACTTAGAGGTACGACACGTAACAGGGGACTTCCACACTCCTACCGCTCACCAGGGTCTTCCAGAGGTACTTGCCCTCCTGTTTCCTTTTTTTGTTTTCCTGTGTCTTTTATTGGGTTTTAATTCAAAGCTTTGCTTTATGTGGTGCTGGTTCAATGTAGATGTTGGTTCAAGATAATGAATTTACTTTGTAGGAATCTGTTTGATCATAAATGCCCCCCCTCTGTTAGGTGGTTATGATGTCCATCGTGTGAATGTACAAGCCACTGGAGGAAGTTTTGTGTCCCAGACCCACAGAGATCCTGGATCAGTGCTGTACGGCTCACAGGTAAAACGTTTTCAGTTCCCTCCTCGGTGCTCATGATGTCTAGTTTGAGAAACTGACAAATGTTTACACTAACGCCAGGAAAATGGGTGTCCGCTCAACCATAAACGAGCTGGAGGGACAGGAGCTCAGAGAAACGGCTCTTCAGGTACGTTTTGTTGATTTCATGAATGAGTCAACTTTTTCATCTTTTACTGCCCCCTCATTTTAACCTCTTTAATGAAGCTCACATTTGTAAACTCACTCGTCTGGTAAATATTAAAATAGCTAGAGTTCAGTGCGGTGATGAGATCTGTAATGTTTCTGAAGTATTTGGAAAATACATTAACTTTGCAAGAACACCTGTAACTCTTAAGATGGTACATGTATACAGTGGGGCAAATTATTTCATCCCCTGCTGAATTTTAGTTGACTTACAAAAAAGGAATTTGAGGCAATTTTCTTTTTATAGAGACAGAATAGCTACCAAAAATCAAGAAAAAAAACATTAATTCTCAGTGAAATGCAAATAAATATCTGATTCCCAAGCAATACATGAGCTAGTACTGGGTGGAGAAACCCTTGTTGGCAAGCACAGCTGTGATTCTTGTTGGTCTCCAGGTTTGCACACATCTCAGGAGGGATTTTGGCCCACTGCTCTTTACAGAAATTCTTTAGGCTTCTTGGCTGCTTGGCAACTTGAAGCTTCAGCTGCTCCACAGATTTTTCTATTAGACTGAGGTCTGGAGACTGACTTGGCCTCTCAGGACCTTAATGTGCTTCTTAGCCTCCTTTGGTCATAGTCATGTCCAGCATGACTCATCCACAACCTGTCTTCAGTGTTCTGGCTGAGGTGCACATCCAGGATTTTATGATACATGGCCCCATCAATTAACCCTTAATGCGGTTGAGGTCCTCCTGTACCCTTAAAACATCCCCCATCATAAGGTTTCCACCTCCATGCTGGACTGTGGGGATGATTAAGGTATTTTTTTTTTCCATATTTCATGAAATCTTACCAAGTCTGCTCTTATATGGTATATTCTCAGAACAAGACCAAGAAGACTTTTAGGCTTAGTTAGATCAGGAGTTTTTGCAGTGTGAGTGAACTTTAATCTAATATGTTTTGCTTGATCTGTCTCCATAAAAATGAAACCACCTCATAAATTAGACTATTTTTGTAAGTTGACAAACTTGTACATTAATTATTTCCCCCACTTTTTATAAGTGTATCCATTGCTTGTAGTCCAGCATAGTTTGTCATTAGATCTCTGCTTTGCATGACTTGGCATTTAGTTGCAGCGAAATCAAACTGTGCTGAACTGCAGGATAAGAACTGATTAGTTCTAAATTTAGTGCTTGCTTTTACGTATTTAACAAATGTTCTGTGCGGTAGCAGCAGGTTGGAGCGACTACTCTCAGGTGAGCAGTCCAGACCGGGAGGGGACATACCTGCTGGACTCCGGACATGGTGACTCTCTCTCTTCGCCCATGGAGATGCCAGTCGCTGGTCAAGGTGCCCACACCCTGCTGCCTGTGCATGTGTACCCCGTCTCCCAGCAGCTCCGGGTAGCGTTCTCTGCTGCCCGTACTGCCAACTTTGCACCTGGCACTCTGGATCAGCCCATTGCTTTTGATCTACTGCACAGCAACCTGGGAGATGTGTTTGATGCACCTTCTGGCCGGTTTTCATGCCCAGCTGCCGGCACCTATGTCTTCATCTTCCACATTCTCAAGCTGGCAGTCAATGTGCCGCTCTACATCAACCTCATGCGCAATGAGGAGGTGATGGTGTCTGCGTATGCCAATGACGGGGCGCCGGACCATGAGACGGCTAGCAACCATGTCGTGCTTCAGCTGTACCAAGGTGACCAAGTGTGGTTGCGTCTCCACCGTGGTGCTATCTATGGCAGCAGCTGGAAGTACAGCACCTTCTCAGGCTTTCTGCTGTACCAGGACTGAGTGTTCCACATAATCTCTGTTATATAGGCACATACTGTGAGGAGGCCAGTGTGGATCAGATTGGCCCACCAGTTACATTAGTCACGTTGCACTCTGTTTGCAGTCTGTTTGGTGACCCTGCTGCTGCTGCATGCCAAGCGTTCCTGTCCATTAGCTAATCAGTCTTAGCCTTAATGTGACACTTGTGTTTGCTCTTGGCAGTGTTTACATCAATTTTTACGGTTACCAAAATGTTATGCTACATACTAATTGCACAAAGTATTGACCTGGATGTGGCAGCAACTAATGTGTTCATTAATTCAGATTTTTTATTCAGATGTGACTCTGCTGGTTTCCTAATTCTACTGAAGCCCTAAACTTTGCTGTTTCAGTGTGGGATGTTGGAGCTATACGTGTGAAGCCAGGTCTGTGTCTGGTGCCTTTTCTTTCTGATTACTGAGCACTTGAATTGCTTATGAATGTCGATTTATCTGATAATACTTGACATGTTGAGCACTTTAAAAGGAGACACTTGTGGCTGTGCGCTATGGTTAATTTTGACCACTGCAAATAAGGAAACAAACCAAATGGTTCCTCATTGTGCCTAAATAAAAGATGTTGTGCAGTTTTTCTGTGTGGTGGTTTGTTTGTAGCTGCTGTGATCGAGATGTATTTAAAAAAAAAAGTGGTGTTGCCGCAGTACAGTAATCCCTGCTTTTCGTGGGGGTTGTGTTCCAGGAGCTCCTGTGTATAGTGAGAAACTGTTTGATTTTTTAAAATATGCCTTTTTATAGTGTTTTTATAGGGTATCCAGATTGACTAGCCTGCCGTGAGTCCCCTTGTGTGAAAACATCCAGCAAAAATGCTGCACATTGCTTACAATACTTTCTCTGGAGCTCAGGACCAAAAGGTGTCAGTTTTTGGCAGAAAAGTCTGCTTCGGTCAACTTACACTTGATGCTGTTCTAACAGTGTGATAGTGCTCTTTGCCTATAGTCCTTAAACTGATTTCATGTAGAGGCCTATGATGAACTAAGCTGACCTTATCACAGGTTTCAGTGTAGAATTGTTGTATTTCAGAAACGTCACCAGAGGGCAGTATTGTTTAAACATTGATCCCTCTCTGCTAATGGTTACAGGACCATAAAATGGACCATTTTTGTGAACTCTTGTTGATCCTGTGATCTATTTGATGGGTCAATATAAAGGTCTTGGGGACCTAGAAATGGTATTTCTTTAGAGGGGCGTGTTGTTCAATGTAAAGTCTGAAGGTTAATAAAGAGCACAGAGTTAAAAGTATATTAGAACTGACCGGCAGTGCAGCAATCTATAAAAAGCCATTAATGACAAACATGCAGAGACTGCCGGCAATATGATGTAAGAAATATTCTTCGAAAGCTGGCTGGTTCGTTTCAGACCCGGACCCACTGAGTGGCATCTTTTGAACATAACTGCTGACGTGAACTTTAAAAAAAAAAAAAAAAAAAGCCCTTCTGATGCTTGTAGAAGAGAGCAGCTTCCGAAGTGTGCTTTCGAGATTCAAGCCATGTACTTTGTGTTTTTGCAACAGCAGGCAATGATGAACACAGGGGTGATTCACAGGACCTTTTGTGCTTCTGCACAGGATCATCAAAGCAAAGAGCTCCTCCAACCATATGGCCACACCTGTTCCCAAACCTTTATCATCCCTCAGCTCCACCTCGCTTTAGTGGCAATCTGTGCCTCAGACACAAACCAGCCTTTTCCTGTTCAGCTACAGATTACAAATGCAGAGTTTCCTAATGTGTTGTTGGAAGATATCGCAATAATTCCGCAGCCGAAGGGAAACACGCAGTGTCCAGTTTTTGTTCACCGTTTTATTTAATGTCAGCAACTTGTCACTGCTTTTCATATACATACTGTCAGCACAGCTGTTCTATACAGGCCACAGGATCGAGATACCAGCGCTTGCCTTTCAAGTTCAGCTGGAAAGTCCTGAGCAAGCAAATCTTCCATTCTATGGGAATTCTCATTGTTTCAAATGAGTCATTTACATTAGATCCATTTATGAGAAGGGAATTATGGATGTCTTGATCCGGTCAAAGCACTTTAATGTTCTGCATCTTGATCGGATCAAATATTGGGACGCCTAAATTGCCACATTAAGATGAAATATGCACAGCTGCCGATTTTACTGTGTACTTTTTTTCCTCAAATGATCCTGTTGGTAGACACTTTTCTAATGTAATTCATTTTCTAATGTGTAATACTGGCTAAGGATTCATTTGTTTGTTTAAACTCGCGGATGATTTGTCTACTAGCTTTAGTTTTATGCAATGAAATCCCTTTGTGCCAATGTGCTCTGTGGTCTACACTCTTGGATCTTTATTTTTTGTTTTACTTTTAACTACTGAAGTAGCAATACTTTTAACTATATGAAGTACTTTTTTTTTATAGTGTTGTGAATGCACTGATTTTATATTGCTCTGACAAACATAAATTAGATGTCAGAATGTAGGGAAGATGTTTAGTACTACTGTAGGGTTACAGTAGAAAACAGAGAAAGGTTAAAGGAATAATTATAAGAATATTAAGAAGATAAGGAGGATCTTAAGAGCATCAAGGACTTAAGTGACCTTACCTGCAGGTATCACAGTGGTAATGTGTGTTGTGTCTGCAAAGAATAGTTAACACAGCAATCGAACATATTTGTTATTCAATCGTTTTTTTTGGGGGGGGGGAGGGGTTACTGCATGTGCTGACATGTTAACACTTAAAATGTGTGCATTTCAATAATAATAATAATCCTCTGTATCAGGCCTGCATTATAATAGGGATTAAAATAGTATACAACCCACTGAGTGTGGTGCAGATACTGATTTTTTTTTTTATGTACCTGTGCAACCACAAATACACTCACTGTTGTGCAAAATAGAAATAATGCAATACTAATTGCTACTTCAATGAAAAATACAAATATCTGAGTGTCCTAAGTATTTGAACACCTGAGAAAATCAGTGTTAATATTTGGTACAGAAGCTGTTGTTTGCAGTTACAGAGGTAAAACGTTTCCTGTAGTTCTTGATCAGGTTTGCACTGCCACAGGGATTTTGGCCCAATCCTCCACATAGATCTCCTCTAGATCTGTCAGGTTCTGAGGCTGGTGCTGAGAAACACAGAGTTTCAGCTCCTCCAAAGATTTTCGATTGGATTTAGGTCTGGAGACTGTCTAGGCCACTCCAGAACCTTGATATGCTTCTTATGGAGCCACTCCTTGGTTTTCCTGACTGTGTGCTTCGGGTCATTGTTATGTTGGAAGACCCAGCCACAACCCTCTTAAGTGCTCTGACTGAGGGAAGGAGGTTGTTGCTCAAAATCTCACAATACATTCATCCTCTCCTTAATACAGTGCAGTCGTCCCCTTCGCAGAAAAGCACCCCCATGTTTCCACCCCCATGCTTCACAGTAGGGATGGTGTTCTTTGGATGCAACTCCTCCTTTTTCCTCCAAACAAGGCGAGTGAAGTTTAGACCAAAAAGTTCTATTTCGGTCTCGTCTGACCACATGACTTTCTCCCATGCCTCTGGATCATCCAGATGGTCATTGGCAAACTTCAGACAAGCCTGGACATGTGATGACTTGAGCATATATATCATTTTTTTATTTCTGTCCAGAGAACACAAAGAGAGCGTCTTGGTATGGTGAAATACCGCTGTACTGGGAGGCAGGAGTTTTGAAGGTAGCCAATCCGAGAATGCTATTTGTTTCTTCTTGCTGCCGATTGGCTGCTGCACTTTGACGCAGCTGCAGGCCAGAATTTCCCCTAAGGAGCCTCTTGAGTGTTCTTGTGTTATTTGTTTTGTTCCTTTTAAAGCCCTGCATTTTTATTACTGTATTCACTCTACATAAACCAAAGAAAATGACAGAGCATACCAAAGAAAACATGCATGAACAGGACAGTCTATACAGGGGTAACACTGTAATTTGCTTTCTAGCACCGAGTTCAGAGTAAAGTGTACAGTACATTTTTAAGGGTAATGTATTAAGCTGAGTTTAAAATGAAATTAAAGGGTTTTCGGAGCATATTTAGGGTTACGCTGTAAAAATAGGCCTTTTTTTATAGGCTTTTTTTTTTTTTAAACCACATGATAAATTCATGTTTTTTCACAATTCATGTAACCCCCGTGAATGTCAGGGGATTACTGTATTTATAAATTATATAACAACAAACAAATAGTCTCCTTTATTAAACTAAAGCTGGTGCCTTGTTCAAATACCAGCCTCTCACACACGGCGCAATACATTTTTACTGCAAATCAGAGGTCATGTTGACAGCAGTTTCCATGGTCTTTATAGTCATTGTGAAGTCAGTTTGTTTTAGAGACTGTGTGTTAATCTGACCTTTCTTTAGCCAGTTCAAACAGGTCTAATGCATCCCACAGGCTCTTACTTTGGCTGGTAGACACAACTGTCGATGTAGTGAGAGACTTCAGTTTTACCTAGGTTTTAAATTGCTTAAGTTTTTGAAGAATCCTGAAGACTATGTGAGTAGTTTCTAAGTAGCTCTGCTTTAATGGGAGTAAATATACTCTTTTATCCCATTTCATTTACTTAGCTATAATTCATCTTATGTTTCAGCACCCATGAACACAGTTCACTGTGAGCATGAAATGGACTGTAGCGGCTTTCGCTGTGCATTCATTCATCATGTCCAGCAAGGCATAAACTACAAAAATGAAGCACTAAAAGCCTTAAGTCATGCTCAATAAGCACGATGGCTTTAAATGCGTTGGTCAGTTTAAAATGAGATACTTTCATGCTTTCACTTTATTCAAACTTTGAATAAGTCAGTATTTATTTTGTTGCACTGTTGTCTAAAACCACATTTCCCCACATTTGTCTGGAAGACCCTGTGCCTTTAATCCAAGAAAAGTAATTGGTAACATTGTTGGTTCAGGGACAACTTTAAAATTTGCAGAGCAGAGGGACTTCCAGGACCAGGGTTGGGAAACACTAGTCCGGTATTCTTCAGCCAGTTCCTGGAAACAGGTCCTCTTTGGACTTTCCAGTGAAGCTCTGAGCCTGGAGGGGAGTTACTGACCTTGTGTTGGCACCAATGGCCACTTCTTCGGAGAGCTATAAACGCGGAGCGCCAGACAGTACAACACCTAGTGCTTATTTAAATCAACAGCCTGGTCTTTTGTGCTTGAGCGTCACAAACATAGTTTGGCTCTCTTAAAGTTGTCTACAGTGGCAGTTCTGGGCCAGCATTTCGCAGAGCTCTCAGTCACACCTTTATTTACCCTGGGCACTCCAGAAGAGAGATTCCAGACAGAGCGACAGCTGAAACGATGACATTTGGTGGTGCATCTTGTCTAGGAATCTTTTACAAAATCAAACAGTAAGCTATTTCAGTACGGCAAACAAGAGAGTGGTACTTTACATCCCATGTTCTACGTCGGGAGGCTGGGTGCAGAAAGCATTTGTTTTTAAGAAGCACATGACTTGGCACTTTGGTGATGCATCCTGGGGTCAGTGAGCTCAGCCACCAGAAATCTGAGATTCTTTAGGAAAGCAGTGAGCCGGTACTCATTCCTAAGGACAAAGCCACGGAACCAAGAATTAACCCTATGTGGCCCTTGACTGCGTATAGAAAACTGCATGAAGTAGAGTATTAACTAGCATGCCAAGCTGCTGCATCCTGTAATTTATTTGAGGAAAGACTGGTATTATACAGAAGACTTAGCAAAGTGTGGTGTTCAGATATAACAGATTAAAGTTATGATTTTAAAGCTTGATTTATTTCAAAATGACTTTTATGGAATGTTGTCAGCTTGAAATACTAATTGCCACTAAGACTTTCAGATATTTATGTATGATCAACATAAATAAAGTGCAAGCAGAGTCTTTTATGTCAGTAATGTTCAGTACTGTCATTTTTGTCTCAACAACCTTAACCAACCAATCAGCTAACCAACTTAACAACCAACCATTCAAACAACTGAACAACCAATCAATCACCCAACCAACCAACAAATCAGCCAACCGACCAATTAACTAAACAATTGAACCACCAACTCACCAGGTAAGCAACCATTGAACCAACCAACCAACCAATCAGCTAAAAAACAAACAATCCAATAAATTAATAACAGAATTATTCAGAAACCTTCAAAATTTAATTAAAACTTCTACACCACTAAGTCAAATGGTGCACTATTTTATCTGTTTGATGTTATGATATGGTCAGCACTTACAAGAAAATGATATGGTCAGCACTTACAACACTGTCAGTTATCCTTTTCACACACACACACACACACACACACACACACACACACACACACACACACACACACACACACACACACACAC
>JBBJLR010000133.1:17818876-17829155 GCA_037577145.1 Brachypetersius gabonensis | reverse complement strand
TGTGTGTGTGTGTGTGTGTGTGTGTGTGTGTGTGTGTGTGTGTGTGTGTGTGTGTGTGTGTGTGTGTGTGTTTATTGTCCTTCACAGAGAAAAATAAAATGATCCTGACACTCTAAAATGCTTATTACAAAAGTGACCTTTTATTAACATTGAAAGGGAATAACTTTTTGATTACTGTTAAGTGTGGAATAGGTTTAGGTTAGAATAGAAAATCACAGTCTTATGTAATGTTTTGCAATCCCCGGTCAAAAATCATGTTTTGCTCATTTTGTACGTGAAAGTGAAAACAATTTCTCTGTAGAGAACACACTTAGGTTTAGCATATTTGGCACAAAATATAAAATATAAAATGTGCCCTAATTTTATGTCATTTTTCCGAAGTGTTAAATTAATTAATTAAACAGTGATTGTGTATAAAATGTGCAGAAGCATGTTTGTGTGCAGCAAATGTGAATTTAGTTTCACTTAGACCATTAACAATAAATCATTTCATGAATAGCACTGGGACACATTATTATTACAAGTTCTTACATAAATGGGGCATTTCATTCATTTGAAATGCATCACAGACTTTCATTCCAGTGCATTAAAGCATTCAAGCATCTCCTTTTAGCGCATTACAGATCATTTCACAATTTTCTATAATATATGTAGAGGTGAATGAGCGCTACATGTATAAGAAATATTAATACTGTATTAAAACAAATATAACTGAACAGAAGAGGACGAACCTTCCTTTACTTCTAATGTACAGAAAAAACGTTTTTGTGTAAGTATTTATTTGATGTCATTTTTGGGCATCTTGAAGTGTTCAAAGTAAAAGTAGTGAAGTAAAAGTGTAAAGGAAGATGTGAAAGAGAAGATTTATACACACGGAACTTTCGGACTGTTTTTGCATTTAAGCCAACGAGTAAGTGTGTGGTCAGCACATGTGTATGTATGTGAATGTGTGTGTGTGGAAGGGCTGGTGGGTGTGTGTGTGTGTGTGTGTGTGTGTGTGTGTGTGTGTGTGTGTGTGTGTGTGTGTCACCGGGTATGAGTAACTGGAAAAACTTAGAGGTTACACTCAGTCTGGTTTCCTCTGCCTGCATTCTTTCCCTCTCTTCTCTCATTCATTGGCTTTCACACGTGAGCAGAGATGAAAGGGCCGGTTCATTTGACCTCCTGGCGACGGACGCCTAGCAGGACCGGGTCACACCTTCACTGAGGCTGAGAATGGGCCCAAAGGACTGACCAGGACACCGATGTCTGTTCGGCTTCAGGAAGCTGTTCTGCTGTTAGCACACCTCCCCCCAACACACACAAACACACCTTTCAATCTGTTTATTCTCAAATGCCTCGGGGAAAACGAGTACTGCGTCAGTGCGGCTGATAGCGGCAATATCCTCCCAGGAGAGCCAGCGCGCGTAAGAAAAAGATAACACGCTTTTCAAATTGTTGTTTTTTTCCCCAAAATGGCAAGAAGGGTTTTATTTATGAGCACTGAAGTGATATGGCTCACAGTCAGCGTAGTTTTTCATGGCTCCGCACTGCATCATTTCAACCAACAGCTATATGATCATACATTCATTCTCTATAAAGCGCTATCATCCTATGCAGCTAAATGCTTCAAATTAAATGTACAGAGTTTTACCTTCATTCTGAACATAAGTCATATAGCCAAGATGGATTTGATGTGTGAAGCTTACTGCTCTAGCTTTGCACTGAAGCTGCAAAGTAACGGAAGTGTATGCACAATAGTATTTAACAAGCCGCATGCCTAAAACGTCACTTATTTATCTAAAACTGTGTCGAGTTGTTAGATCATCTCAAATAGACTTGCTTATGCAGTTTCTGACGCTATGCAACACACTAATAGTCTGTCATTTGATCAATCTTCATAAATAATACGGTGTCAAGCAGCATTAAAAAACCATAAGCAGATCTATCATTGATTACTTAACAATTCAGCACAGTTTGAGGTGTGTTTGTAATTGTTTAGGCATGCAGTTTGCCCTCTGCTGACTGATGGAATATAAGCATCCACTGATTTATAGCTGTATTAGCCTGGTGTACAAAACTAAAGAAATAACCTTTAGACACCAAACATCTCAGAGTTGATCAGTCACACATATGGTACACTGTATGGGAAAATGGGAATTTTAGCCAAACCCTTCCTTCAAAGACTCAATATCCTTTTTACCATTTTCTAACTTTTCCTTGTCCTTGTTTTTGTATCTGTGTCTTTAAGACTGATTTATGTAAATGAGCTCTGTTTTGATTGGCTGCCCAGTTTAGGCTAAAACGCTTTTTGTAACTTTATTATGAACTTGTTCAAAACAAGTTTCTATATGTGGAGGGGGGCGGGAGGGGGGAGGGAGCGGGGGGGCACATTAAACTCTTTAACTTCTGTTTTTCTGTGATAAGTGCTTTTCAACAGCAGCCATTGCGTTTTTTATTTGGTCACGTGAGGTTATTTATTAGGGGAAAACAGCACTGTTTGTAATATCTCTTGGCCTATTAGTGACCATGTTCTGGGGAGAAGTGATGTTTATAGCTTGATCCAGTGCCAGTCCCCCCTACCCAGGTCCTAACGTTAGCCATGTGTGAGAGACGTGTTATAACTGGGCCGTACTTACACTGTGCCTGCCAGCATGGGCTCTGCGTGTGACGACCAAGACATAGCGATGGCCTGACTAACCAGAATCACCGCCTCCTCACACTCACTTTCAGTCGTGCAGATTTTTTTACTGTTTATGAAAGAAAGGCAGCTGCCTACACAGCTCCTAGCAGTCATGCCTGCATTTAAATAGCTTGTGAAACACATAAGCTGCTCCGAACGTGCTTAAGGTGAAGTAAACATAATTAAAGGCAATTTACAATAACATCATAATTATCTATATAGGTAACATTTTCTGAATGAAAACATGCTTATAACATCATTCATCTACCCCAACAAACAACCCCAAAATTAAACCATCAGAGAAGAGTTCTTTTGACCGATAGAGGACCCATTTTTTGCAAGACAGCCTTGCAAAGGGGTGCAAACTCGAGTATGAAGAACCTGTTTAAAATGTGAGAGGCTTTAATAGTATACATATTCCTGACAAATTCAAGTTTTTGTATGTATGTTATATCTATGTTAGATGTATGTTGTATACATTGAAATATACATATAGATTTCTCTAGATTTTTCATTGAACAAGCAGTGATTTGTGTAGCATAGACTGCCCAACTTGTTAGCTCACTACATTGTAAATAATGGTGCTTTAGCCTATATAAGTAACTGGGCTGGCTTACAATTGAGTAATTTGAAGAGCTTGAACATGCAGAAGTAAGCTAACAGTACAAAAATATGCCTCACACTCTATTTGGCCAGTATTTTAAGGATGCCCAGTTACTAACAATTTTCATCTAAAACACTTTTTTTGACTGTGATAGCATCAATTGCCATGTCCTTTCATGTAGCCCCAAATCATACTTCAGAGAGTTAGACCTCAAAATGGAGCTTTTAAGAGACATGATTTAAGATCAGATAAAAGGCCAGAGTGAGTGGGGGCAGGTCGGCTCTAGCTAAGAGCACACCCAGCTTCCTCAGAGATCGCTCAGGGCTAAAGCAACAGCAGAACTGCTGAGTATACGTCAGAGCGTTCTCCAACCCGATTGGGCATCCCAAGACATGCCCCTCAAGTGCTGATACCGTTGACAAAGAAATATGTCCACTCATGAAAAACATGCTTAAGGCCCAGTCGGAGGGGGATCAGCGGTTGGTCAGATGTGGTCTTGCTTGAAGTAGCCTATAGATCCTGACCTCTAACAAAAGAGTTTATTTAAAATATAAGATCAGGTTTTTCTTTCTGAGAGTGAAGAAGGTTTCTTTGTTTACAGTAGAGAAATGGTCTCTGTCCTAAAATTTGGCTTTGGATGCTGAACTGGGCAAAAAAAGAAATAAACAAAAATTAGGAACAAGGAGTTATTATGGAATTTTTTGTCTTCATCTGTACCAACTTTACTCTGTTTTTAGCTACTAGCAACATGGCTTTCATATACAGAGGAACAGGGTAAAGCACAGAGCCACACAATAACACATAGAAATCCCACAACAGTCCCTTGCTTTGTCATGAAACTAGCTGGAAAAAAAGCAAAGAGAGGACCTTTAACGTAACCCTGTCGGGCCCAGTGCAGAAAATTTCCCCTCTAAGAGTGGGAAATTCCAAAGGCCCTAATGCTGAAGTTAAAGTCTAAGCTGGGTTAGAGTCAGTGTGGTCATATGTCACCTGGTTACTAGACAGAGTTTCTAGCACCACAGCTTCACTTTAGTTTCATTTTAGCTGAAAACTACCTAAAATGATAGGCCACCTCATATTAGTAATGTGTTAGTATAGCTGGCATGGCAGCCTCAATTCAGAATTATCACCAGATATGGGCAGAGTAACCTAAAACCATCCACCAGTAATGACTCAAAAGCAACTGTTAGATGCTTTTATCTTCTCTGGGGTCATCTTGGTCAATAGCAGCACATCAGCAAACCAGTATGGCAGAAGATATAATGTTAAACCCAAAAAAGAATGAGTGCATCACAAATATAATCTAACTGATGAAATGTTTCCTTTAAAATTTGTAGGAAAGTATAAAGTCATATCAACATTCTGAATGCAACTAGATACACAATATGGCCAAAAGTGTTGGGATGCCTGACCATTACATCAACAAGGACATTAATTAAAATGCACTTTAACATGGAGTTGGTTTCCCTTCGCAGTTATAACAGCTTCTTCTTGAAAGGCTTTCCATGTGGACATTTTTGACCATTTTATTCTGTAGAGTATTTATAAGGTCAGACGCTGGTGTTGGACGAAAGGCCTGGCTCACATTCTCCGTTCTGGTTCATCCCAAAGTTTTGGGGTTCTTCCAAACTCATCCCACCGGGTCTTTATGGATGTGCTTTGTGCTTTGGGGTCGACATGCTGGAGTAGAAAGGTTTCTTCCACAAACTGTGTCCTCAAAGTTGGAAGCTTGGCATTGTCTAAAATGACTTGGTATGCTGAACTTTTAAGACTGCCCTTCTTAAAACTTCTTCGCATCTGTATTCGATAATTATAATTAAAACTGCATCTGTATTCGATCATTAAGAGATGTGTCCCACTATGTTTGTCCATATATTCTATGTGTTGTTTGCTCTGTTTGCAGTAGTTTGTGCCTCTTAAGGGTTAACCTCGTCTCTCTCACGCTCTGATCATTTCTGGATGTGTGACGCGGAGTAGCCCCGCCCCCGAGACTAAGTCGCTGCGTGTCTGTGGGCTGTGATAGGTCGGCTGCTGTTGCTGTTGTTTCTGTTGGTGCGGGGGTGGTATATAAAGTAAATGCCCCTACGCTGCTGCCCCGACTCTGCTGTAGGAACAGTGTGAGAGAGAGTGTGAACAAATAGCCAGCGCAGGTCTTTGAGCTGTTCCAGCGTCTCCCCGCTTTGATAAATAAATGCCCGGCGAAAGGGGAGTGAACCGCGCACAGCCCGAGGAGGACTCAGACAGCCCCGCTGCCCCGTCCCGGACCCAGAGAGACCGACTCAGGCTCCCGCACCCCGCTGCCAGGCCGCCTCGCCTCCTCCATGCTTCGAGCTCGAGCAACGATGAAGCCGGAGATCAGTGCCGCCGTGGGCTTTCTGTCCAGGTTCCTGCGGGTGAAGGGCCACGTCAATGACAGGCAGCTGCAGACCTTCAGCCAGGCCCTCCAGGACATGCTGGCAGGTGAGACAAAGAAACAAGATAGCTCCACCGTCGAGAAACGGGATTTTGTCTAAGTGTGTGTGTCTACCTCACTCTCTTTATCTCTTTTTCTCTGTGTGTGTTGGAAGTTGAGGAAAACACAGCCGTGTTCTTTATGTTCGTGCCGCAGAGACGGAAATACACAACCAGCCGTTCATATAAGAGCTCAGAGCTCAAAACCGACATTATTTAGTAGGATTTTTGTGGTTTTGTTTTTTCTGTTTCTTTGGAACTAGGTGTAGGTCTGAGTTATGTAACGCAAAGCCCAAACTTTAGAAGCTGCACACACACACACACACACACGCAGCCTCGACACTGCTGGGCTCACAGACGGGTTTACTTTATCAAATAACACAATTAATACACCTTTTTACATAGATATCTGATATAGCAGCGTTTTAGACGACGGGTCTTGCGAGACACAACAGCAGTGCCTCTAAATCGTAAACGAAATATCTCTAACACGATAATAACAATGTAACTAATGTGTTTTCTTAAAAAAAAACAAAACATTGCAATATATCGCCACATTCTAACATTTTTTCAAAAAAATCACTTGGGTTAGGTTTTAACTAAATACCATCAGTGAATATGATTTCAATGTAAGATTTTTTATCTTTATTTTTAACCTTATTAGGCCAAAGTTTAGGGTTTTTTTTGTTCAGTAACCCACAATAAAGCGGTATTTGTACCTAAGGTATGTAAAGTTAAGATTTAGTCAGATTTAAAAGATTTTTTTATAGTAAAAAATATATTTTCATCTTCAAATAGGTTAAATATTAAATAGCTACACTGAAACCATGATGGTAGGTCTTTTTTTATCCACAGATAAAAACATGCCCATGAATTTTCATTGTGTGCACAAATGCAAATATGCTACACTGCAGGACCTGGGTGAAACAGCCCACAAAGCCCACCCGGATTTTTTGTGGGAAGGCGCCAGACCCCTGTTTTTCCACTGATGTGTTTGTTCCTCTACTCATAGTTCTTCGACTTCCTCCATTTTATTTAATTCAGGAGCAGTGGTGTTTGTAAACAGCTGTACTTGTAGCTGCTCTCAAACAAAATGGCTGCAGCTGGGGGAGGGGAGGAGAATCATAAGTTTCGTTGGGGGGGGTGGTGGTGGTGTTTGGTACTCAGAACCCAAATGCAGTTAAAATCCATTTTAAGACATTCTTTCTTTTCTGTTTCTCCATCGCTTCAGTGGCCAGGGACTCTTAACACACACAGACACACACAGATACTGCAAGCACCACACAATGATCTATGCAAATCCGCACTGGTTTTATGAAAGTAGGCCAGTTTCCAAGCCACTCAGCCCATAGCTAGAGGCAAAGGAAAAGATCCGTATGGGAGAGAGAAAGAGAGATGAGTTAGCTTCGATCAAGACAACGCAAAAGGGTTATATAATGTTTAGTGAGAGGCATAGCATTGTGGATTTCTTTCTTCTTTATTGTTGACCTCTTTGTATTTCACCCAATGTGTCAGCTTAAAAACAATAGCCACAACCATGTGCTACAAAATGGAGGGGAAAATCCAACATACCACATTTTCCCTCCAATATAAATTTAATTACTAAGACCATGTTGCAGGTGTTGAAGTACGTGTGCTGTACGCTATGCTGTGGATTTTCCTCTTGCTCCTGGTTATAACTGTGGGGTATATTGTCTCTAATAACAGGGCAGGCATTAGTTAACCCACATCTACAGGTGGCCTGTGGGACCTGGCCTATTTTAGGCTTTTGTAGAGCCACAGCCCATCCCGTCAACTCATATTCTCTTCCTGAAACCTGGCACTGGCTTGGAGAGTAGGGGAAAGAATGGAGCTCTGTCTAACAAAAGGGATCTTGATAGATGAAGGGTTGTGGCTTGGCCTTAAGGCTCTCGTATGATTTGCACTGCATTTGCTACATTTCTCACGGACAAAAAATATCATGTGCCACGTAATAGCAGTATTAGGTAAACATGAGCAAAAAGCTTGTTCTTTGTTCTACATATTTGCTCCAGTATCTCAGGATTTCTGTATATGGCTGTATGACTCTTGAAAAATTTCTTACCTAATGTGGTAAGTCCAATAAGCCCAGTTTGGTGTCTTCTGTTTTGGTTAAGCAGCGGGTTAGACTAAGCATCTGTCTCTTTAAGAGCACAGCTCCTCCCCTACAGCTGCTCTGCTGAACCTTTTGCTCTTGTTGTTCAGCACCATCAATTGAGGACTTTGTGACGCTCGGGCCAAAAAGGGGATTGTGCAATCAAATGGCCTAGTCCTTGTCTGTCACGTAGCCCGTGTGAAGAGGCTGTTTATGGCTGTTTATCAGCACTTTACCAGCATTTATTTTTCCACTGCAAATAAAATCTCAGACTTTGGACTGGTTTCACTGTAACAGTAGTGTTGAACAAAATAAGTAGTGGATTTTCTGTAAAGTGTGTTGCATTTTCTTTTGTTTAGTTCATTTTCTATGTTTTTTGTTTACAGAATATTGTAAAATATATGAGGTATGTTTAAATACAATTTGAAGCAATAAAAACAATGAAAACATTTTGTTCACCCTACTGTTACAGGATGCTTATTAAATGTTTGTGTCAGTAAATATTTAGATTTTATACTTATATTTATTTTTCCTTTCTCCTCAACAGAGCAGTACAAACACCACTGGTTCCCTGACCGTCCCTGTAAGGGTTCGGGATACCGCTGCATCCGCATCAACCACAAGATGGATCCTCTGGTGGGGCAGGCTGGCCAGCGCATTGGCTTGAGCATCCAGCAGCTGTACCTACTGCTGCCCAGCGAGTTGACGCTGTGGGTGGACCCTTTCGAGGTGTCCTACCGCATCGGTGAGGATGGCTCCATCTGTGTCCTCTATGAATCACAGCCCTCTGTTAATGTCAACAACAGCGCCTCCACTGGAACCAGCAGCAGCTCCCTGGTGGACAGTCACATCAGCTGCAAGGAAGAACTGCTGGTGCTTGGTCGAACCAGCCCAGCCAAACCTTATATGATGACCGTGTCCAGCTAAAGGAGCTGTGTCCGGGTGCTTTTTAAAATAACATGAAATAAGGAAAAAAATGAAAGAAAACAAAAAGCAGAGGATATGGCCTAGAGTTCAGGTGATGGAAACCTTGTAGGTTTAATTTCAGCCGTTTGGTTTGTCTGTTCTGTCTTTGTGTTGGATCTACCAGAGGCTCAGACCCTGGGGCAGCTATGAAGACCATTTCCCCCCCATTTCCTGGAGCGTCTGGTCCCAGACTGGGGGCTTTTATTCTCAACCATCAAAGTTGACTTTGCACTTTTCCTCACACCGTTTATTTCATCTCACCGCCACTGATGCAGCTCCCTCTAAATATAGGCTTTCTGAAGCCCAGACATGGCAGCAGTTGCAGCAGTGTTGAGGGGCCGCCTCTTAAGAGCTTCTCTGTTTTTTAAAAGCTCACGTGTTTTTGGACCACAAGGCGCTGTTTTTTTCTCTCCATCTCAGCGCTTAATATACTGCTGTCGTCTCCTTTTGACCTCTTTTCCTGGGCTTCAGTTTGACCAGCCCAAAGTTTCAAAAAGCCTGTGTTCTCTATGCTAGTGCTCTGGAATGGCTGTGTTTCTGTCTGGCTAGGACTGTCGTTCTTGACACTGACAGAAATGTCTTGCTTGTAGCTTTTAAACATTTTTTTCCAGAGGAGGGACCACTCTTCCCCTTGGATGAATGTCAGTTTAAAAGAATCAGTCTAATTTATTTAAGCCCTTTTGTTGCCACACCAAAAGAAAAGATGTAGCGTAGCTGTCCAGGTCTCTTATAGCAGGTATCGCTGCCTGTTTAGAAAAGACATTGAATGCACTTTTGACATTTAGAATTGCGTGGGATGTTCATTTTAAAACAGCCACATTCCAACTTTTTGAATGTCCCAGCTCTCATCAGATCACACCATTTCTTTCTTTTTTCATTCTTCTGGTCTGGTATGACGTATTATGCTTCACCTTCAATCCAAAACATTTTCATTTTAGACCAAGGGCCAGAATCCCAAAAGCACTGTAGAGTAAATGTGGTCATAGGGAATCAGAAGAGATGATTTTCTCTTTGAATTTGATTTGGGAAACTGGCCTCAGGTTGTTTTTGTTACATCGTTGAGTTTCCGGCCATTTTAGACACACACAAACCAAGTTGTGCAAGAGTAGCTCTTTTGCTTTCATTGCTTTTTTGTTTTTTATTAGCAAAATGTCAGGGAGATCTGAGTATGGGCAGGGGTCTGGCTGACCTGTACTGGCCTGGAAGCACTGTGTGCGTGTGTGTGCGTGCGTGTGCGTGCACGCACGTGCCTGCGAGTGTGTCTGTCTATTCTGAGGAAAAGAGAACCATCTTGTGTTGCGTTTTACTCCTACACCTTCCCAAACCTCAGGACCCACAGGACTGGGCTATAGTCCATTTATAGTCCAGGACATTTTTTTTCTTTTTCAGTGTTTCCTCACACAGCACTCTAAAGCACAGGACTCACAAGGCCACCAGCTCTCAGATAAAAGCGCCAGCACCACCCCAATCACCTCCAACAACA
>JBBJLR010000133.1:17761587-17771896 GCA_037577145.1 Brachypetersius gabonensis | reverse complement strand
TAAGGTGCCATTCGCTGCTATTGGACAACATTTCAGCCAGAACTGCTCTGAAGTTAGTGAAGGCCAGACTCAGTAGAGAACAATGATTCATTCAGTTTGAAAACCCCCCCCCCCCCCCCCCCCCCCCCCAAATTTGTTCCATAGCTGTTACAGTTCCTCTGAATTTCAAGCTACATCACTTAAAGGTGGTGTTCTCAAATTAATTTTGGCTGGAATGCCCTTTAAGTTCCATCTGAGCTACAAACTACTACTTCTTTTATTATGCAATATCTAGTCTAGTAAAAGAAGCAGTATTTCTTACACTGTTCCTGTCACTGTTTGCAACCCCCTATGTGTATGCATGTGCCCCCTCTCTCAATGCAAGTTTGACACGCACCTCTGGCTGTGTAGCCTCCCATGACGTAGATCATACCCTGGCACTCGCAGGCAGAGAACTCAGCCAGAGGGTCAGGCATGGAGGAAACACACGTCCACCAGTCCTGCTCAGGGCTGTAGCACTCCACTGTACCTAAACAATGACCTCCCACTGCATACAACTTCCCACTCACTGCCACCAACTTAAAGTTAGCCCTGAGGAAAACACAACACATGCCAGTTACAAAGACAGAGCTATTTAAGGAGACCGTTCTTCATCCTTTGCATATAAGCAGATATGACACATACCTTTTCTGGTTCAGGGGTGCTATATGATTCCACTCATTTTTGCAGGGATTGTAGCAGTGCGCTGCAGAGATCTCTTGACTTGTCATTCTGTACCCGCCGACGATGAAAAGGTAGTTATCCAGGACAGCAGAGCCGTACCCTCTCACATTGACCATGTCTGGGGGCAGGTTGTTGGCGAGCGGCTTCCAGCGCTGCTCTAGTTCTCCATACCTCAGCATGGACCATGGTTCATCCTGGTCAGCCAGGTCCAAGCAGGTGCCCATGAAGTCTCCAATGGCCACCAATGTGGCAGTGCCCCTCATGCGCATTTCTCTCACCTGCTCTTTCAAAGACGCCGGCAGCACATGGAACTCTGCTCTGCGCTGCATGGGGTGGTAGTGGCAGCTCATGAACTTGAGGCAGGCAGTGCGGAGGTCGTGAGTGCCATAGACCTCCGAGAGCTTGAAGAGCTCAACGCAGTTGTCTGGGCGGATTTCGGACAGGAGAAGTTTCAGGATGGGCGTCACTTGGAGGAAAGAGGCCGTCTCGATCAGGTCCTCCAGGGTCTCGTTGACTACCTGAACTTTGGAGGTGTTGATGAACTCCAGGACGAGCTCCAGGCCCGGCACGCTGAGTCCCTGCAGCTGCACAGAGTCCTCCCCGGACTCCCTCATGCCGGAGCTGTACAGGGCTCGGAAGTAGTCGCTCTTCTCGATCAGCTTGCTCTTACTCACGTTATACGTCCTGTCGTCCATGACGATCTCGATTATTTGCTCTGGTCCCGACATGCTTGTCCTGGGTCACGTTGTTTCTGGCATGAGAGAGAAAACTGCACTGGTTTGATGGCTGAGCTCTGGTTTACATTTCCACAGCCTATATATGGAAATGTTTTGGCCCTGCAGCTTCAGGGCGTCTCTGCCTGCAGGCTGGACTCATGTTAGTTAGTAAGTGGAATAAATAAACCCGACAGGAGAGAGAAAAGGTGTTGCTTTGCTCCATGTGGTTCTTATTAAAGTGCTCACAGTGCAGAAAGAGCCGCTAACTCTGATTAGCATCTTCTTCTTTACATGGCTTCACAAAAGCAGCCATCTCACACAACACAACCAGCCTTCTTGTATTTTACTTCTAGTCATTTTTGCGGGTTATACGACCCACCCGTTAAGCCCTTGACCTAAAGTCTAGTTTATTAAAACAAGACGGGGTTTGAGTCCTGGAACCTCACTGTTTTTGAATAATTTCCTGTTTTGGTCTGACGCTGCTTACACGTCACGCTCTTAAAGCGCCTCTTGGGTCTTTTGCGCAGAATTGTTTTTCTATACCACAGTCGCTCTATAGACATTGACACAATACGATAATTCATTTGTTAAAAGAATCAATTATCACTACATTTTGAAAGTTCAACTAGAAACAACTTAGCATGCAAGTCGGGATGGTTTGCAAAGAGAAGGCGCAATATTGAGCCGCTTGAGGCGGTTGTGCGCTTTTTTGTCTTTCGGAGAGAAACAGGCTCTTTGCCGTAAAAGTGAGGCGGAGCGCTCAGCTCCCTACGCCTTATTATATTCTGCTTTTAAGTCTATATTTGAAAGAGTACCTACCTAAGATGAAGGTCTCCTCCATGGGAGACCTGGGCGTTGTGTTGTATGTTCTGAGTCCGGTCAGGATGCTGTGGCTCTGGTTTAGTGGGGGTTTGTTTTGTGAGCGCACACCGAAGCTTTTCAAAAGCCAGAGGAAAAAAGAGCCTCAGTTAATCAGAAGAAGAAACTGCAGCTTTTCTTTAAATCCGGAGCGGCGGGATGGAAGAGAAGCCTCTGAGAGTGTGAGTTCACTGTGTTCAGCTCCTGTGTCTCTCTGGGGCTGCGTGAGAAACCCAGTCTGCTCCAGTCAGACTGCACGTGTCTTTAAGTGCGGGCTTTGTTCTTTATGTATCCCCGTGAAATTGTTTGTAATGGAGTATTCTTAACTATTATTTAATTAGTTTTATTAAAATGATCAAAACTAAAGTGGTTCTTGTATTAACGCTGAAGTGGGAAATTCTTTATCTGCCTTTAACCCATTCGCCAAGTGAATAGGTTAATAATAGAGAAAGGCAGCGATACATACAAGCACAAAAACCCCAGATGGCACTGGTAAATCATTTTTAAAAAATTGCTATTTCAATTTTTTTTTAAATAGTTTTTTTTGCATAACAGTTCTATCTTGTCTTTCTTTAGTCTTGCTTGTGGGGATGTTGAAGGCAAAATCACTGCTTTGTTCAATCGAGTCAACGCAATCCAAAAAAAGAGTGGACAGTTTGATGTAAGTCTCCTTCTGTTAGTGCCTGTTAAAAGTTGAGGAAACTAAAAGCAGAGACACAGATCATCTCTTTGTTTGCAGTTATTATTATGCGTTGGTGATTTCTTTGGGACATCTCCTGAGGCTGAAGCTGAATGGGAGGCATACAAGTCTGGAGCTAAGAAGGGTATTCGCTGATTACCTAATTTCTTAGATATCAAAGGACCCATAGCTTTTTACACTGGTAGAAAAAGAAGTTTGCTGAATCTGTGGCTCACATTTCAGCTCCAATCCACACATATGTTTTGGGGGCTGCCAGCCAGGAGACTGTAAAGTATTTCCCCAGCTCTGATGGATGTGAATTGGCTGAAAATATAATCTGTTTAGGTAAGAAGTTTTTGTATTTCTGTTTCTAATTGTATTGAACATATTTAGCCAGCTTTCAACTCATGTACATTATTTGATTGCAGGGCGAAGGGGAATTTTTACAGGAGCTTCAGGGCTCCAGATTGCTTATGTCAGTGGTAGAGAGGCGCAGCAGGAGCCTGCGCCTGCACACTGCTTTACTGCAAAAGATCTTTCAGCCCTGCTCACCCCTCTGGTGTCCAGTTCGAAGTTTAAAGGAGTTGACATCCTCCTGACCTCACAGTGGCCTCGAGGAGTGTGGCAGTATGGGAACAACCCGGTAAGAAATTTCTAGTTAAAACCTAATGTGTCTGCAGATATTTCAGTTGAGTTTAGACAATATCTTCAGCTCTTTCAACATTCTTGTGTGTGTGTTTTCTTTTTAATCTTTCTTTTTCTGTTTTTAAACAAAGGAAATTGACACAAAGTTCTGTGGAGTTTCTTCTGTTGCAAATCTTGCAGACAAACTGAAGCCTCGATATCACTTTGCTGGACTAGAAGGAGTTCACTATGAAAGATTACCATACAGGTCTAACTTCTTTTAACAATCAAATAAGTGCATTAATCATGCGGCATGTTAAAGTAATCCTGTATTATAATTGCCTCATATACAACGTCTTGTCTGTAGAAACCACGAGGTTCTGCAAGAGAACACACAGCATGTCAGTAGATTTATTGCACTGGCAACTGTTAACAACCCTGGGAAGAAGAAGGTAAGCTGTTCATCTTTAACCATTTCTCTCATAGCCAACTTAATAGCTCCAGTGATGTGCAAAGACCTTCAGAGGGAAGGTTTTTAAGTTGGCGGGAACTCGCTTTGTGAAATGTGATTTCAGTAAGGACTGAAATTGCTGTTTTTTCCCCTGTTCTCTTAGTATTTGTATGCATTTAACATTGTCCCGATGAAAAGTATGGACCCTGCTGAGCTGGTGAAACAACCCCAAGATGTCACAGAGAACCCTTACAGGAAACCTATGAAAGAGGGAAGGAAGGAGAAAGCACCTCCATCTGGAGTTGTTGAGGTATGCTCATATGCTTTCTTTGTAAAAGAAATTCTAATAACCTGAATATTTTTTCATGCCCACATTCTCCAAGGTACAAAAAGGTTTAGGCATTTGTGTGTGTATAAAACCACTAATGTCGAGCTTCTCTGTTGAGCAGGAGGAGCCTGTGTCTCAGTTCTTTTTCGATTTGGGCCAAAAGAAGCAGCATCACCGGCACCAGCAGAATCAGGGTGCAGGTCGAAAGCGCCAGTCGGAGGGGGATGGATCCAGCCAGCCTAAACAGCCCCGTAAACCCCGTGAGTCAAATTCAGTCTTTGTTCTTTGTACTTTGTCCAGTAACGTGACACACAGTCCAACAGTGAGCAATCTAGAGGCGATCGTTTTCAACCCTGGTCCTGAACTATTCCTGCGGTAAACGTTTTAGTGCGGCAGCGCCTGTCATGTAGCTGAATAGTTGTGGTCAGGTGTTCGAGCAGAACACAAATGTGCAAAGCAGAGGTTTCCCCAGGATCAAGTCTGGAAAACCCACCTAGGGTTTTGGGCCATTAAAGCACTATTTTGGCAAATAATTGTTTTTTTGTGGTTATAATGAGAATAGTGTTGATCATAGTAGTATTAAGTTAATCCTTCTCATTGCTTGTTTTGCATTGCTTTAAATGTTTGATTTAAATGCCACTCTCCTCTTTCCCACAGCTCAGCCTACTGGACCCTGTTGGTTCTGTTTAGCCAGCCCTGAGGTGGAAAAGCACCTGGTCATCAGTATAGGGACACATGTGAGTTTCAACAATACATGCATTTTGTGAAATCAGACTCTTATATGCTGGGTCTCGAATGTGAACTTAAACACAGATCTGAATTAGTCACTTCCTTTATAGTTCCACAGTTTGTATGTATTGAGAATTTTCCTTGTCTTGAGCTTTGAATTCAAACCATGATGGTACAGTAAATGCACGAATAGTGGGGGGAAAAAGGGTTTAAATATGCCCCAAAGGTCCCAAAACTCCGCTTAATACAGTACCTTTAAAAATGTAAAGGTATTTCAGGTGCTTCAAGGGGAGTGGTATTGTTACCCCCTGGTTAAAGCAGACACTGGACAGTGACGCAGCCTCTGAGCCACGAAACCACGAAACCTTGAACCAGCACTCAGTCCGCTCACATCTCTCACTTGCTCATTGGCCACGCCCACACTCACACCATGCATGCATGGAGTTTAGGTTTATTGCCAGAAGCCTTAGAAGGTTCATATTTTATATGAAAATTTTGCTGAATTTATATTTAAATTAATATTACTAAATTACTAAATTACACATTTCTTAATAATTTAGCACAAAAATGCGTTAAAAAAATTATATGCTGCATCAAAAAAGCAAAAAAAAAAAAAATGCGGAGGATATCCAGGGGTTTCCACAAACAATTATTAGTTTGGTTCTCAGAAAAAAAAATCTGCGAATGACTGAATCCGTGACCGAATTAATGGTGGTTTACTGTATTGCTGATTTGCTGAAGAGTTAAATCGGGGCTGGATGGTCCATCTGTGGTCTTGAGTGAGCATAATTCATTTTTCCACAGTGTTACATGGCCATGGCTAAGGGCTGCCTCACCCCAGACCATGTGTTGCTGTTGCCCATTGGTCACTACCAGTCTGTGGTGGATCTGCCATCTGACGTAGTGGAAGAGCTGGAGAAATACAAAAGTGCCATCAGGAAGTTCCACAAGAGCCAAGGCCGGCGTTGCATTCTGTTTGAGAGGAACTACCGCAGCCAGCACCTTCAGCTACAGGTGCTCCGCTCTTGTAAACGTAACTTCTTCCCTTTTGCTCCTTTAATATATTTAGCATAATTTGGCAGAGACTTTCATCCAGAACAGCTATTAGTTTAATCCTGTAACAGATGAAGGTGAATGGAGCTTTAGGATTTTTGCCCAAGGTTTAAGACAAATGAAAGTATTACAGCATTGATGTGCGCCACAGCACAACATGGCCCAACTGGAATCATCATAATTATATTCATATATATTAGTTGACTAGAAGTCCCTGTATTGCATTCATTTGTCCTAAACCATGACTCTACTTTCTAGTAGGCAATCAACATGTAATGGTGTGTAGACTTATTAAAATGTACCCTGTTTGGGTCCATATGCAGAGCACTGTGTAGGTATGGCATGAACTCATTTGTGGTTGCTGGTCAAATGGACGGACCTGTTGAGACCCAAGGTCAGCCCCACAGCGCCACATACATTACGATTTTTGAGCCTGTCTGAACAGTCACCCGGGTGGAGAAGTGAAGGGTTGTTTTTCTGCACCATTTGCAGGCTCACTTACATTTTTCAGTCATCAGTTTAAGTCTGAGCAGACAAACGCTGTCTGTCCTGAGTGACAAAAAACAGTCTGAGGGACCTGTTCCCAGTGATGACCATCAACATCACTCAGCCGGTGACGCCGTGTTTAATCTGGGCAGTTTCTGAGCACAAGAGCTGATCATAGTCTTAATTATAAAATTATAACCCGTGAAAGCCCTGTGTAATCCTTTGTTTGACAGGTGGTGCCTGTACCCATGGAGAAGTGCAGTACAGAGGACATTAAAGAGGCGTTTATGGTCCAGGCTCAAGAGCAGCAAATGGAGCTGATGGAGATACCAGAGCACACAGACCTCAAACAGGTACTAACAGCCTCTACATGTAGACAATGCTGGGTAATTAGCACTTTCTCAGCAATTTACGCAGATAGAGGATAAGAGCCTCAATATCTGTGTCAGACTTTTAGACCAGATTTACTTAAGAACTACTACTGATAGTGAGAAAATGTGGGTAACTTAAATGTTTTGAGGAAATTCCTTATTGCTCATAAGGATATTAAGTCTTCTCTTTCTGCTGCCGCTGTCCAAGATCGCTCCGCCAGGAACTCCTTACTTCTATGTGGAACTGGACACAGGAGAGAAGCTGTTTTATCGCATCAAGAAGAACTTTCCGCTACAGTTTGGCAGGTAATTTTTAACAACGTTTAATGTTTAATGCTTCGGCAAAAAACAAAAGTATTTAGTTTTAGCCATGTTTGGAACAAGCTTTGCTTCTTAAGTTGAGTTCTAAGGCTGATGTTGCTAACAAACTACAAATCAATATTTATCCAAGCACACTGTAGATCTATCCTGAAAACTCCACTCTCAGATCAGTTCTTAATTAAGGTGGAACAGATTTGTCAGTTGACAGCACCCTGATATCTGTAATAATGAGCAAGTTGGGGACCATAATTTAAGCTTGTAATTGTATGCTGATCCTCCTCTGTGTGCATGCTTATCACACAGGCATATAGATATTACAGGTTATGAATTTGGTTTCAGTTATGTCTGTTTGTATATACAGTAAACCCCCGTAATTCGTTGGTTACGTTCCAAGAGAACCTGCAAATTGTGAAAAAACACAAATTTGTGATGTGGTAAAAACAAATGCCTATATTCATAAATATACGCCCAAATATGCTCCGAATTTAAATTTAATTTAAAACTCAACTTAATACATTTCCAGCCATGCAAGAATGTAAAATACCAATGTTACCCCTATAGATACTGTACCTTAATTCATGCTTGCGTGCTATTGTTTTTTTTGTATAGGCAGGGTAAATACAGTAATTGAATTTACAGTAACAAAATTAGAGGGCTTTAAGAAGAACAGCACGAAAAACATGAGAACATTTAGCGAAATTTTCCAGATCCACATGGGAAACTGTTCTGATGCGAGAATTCTGGACTTGGATGCGTCACAGGGCAGCAGCCAATCAGCAGCAAGGAGTAATAAATATAGCGTTCTCGTATTGGCTTCTTTCAAACCTCCCGCTCCTGTGCACAGCAGTATTTCACCACCCGAAGACATGCTTTCTTTGTGTTCTCTGGACAGTACCAAAAATGTATAGTTAAATTTTATATCAAATGTAGCTGAGTTTATTTGTTACAAAATTAATTATACTTTTCTTAACATTTAAGCACTAAAATGCATAAAGAATTCTATATTGAATTATATCGCAATTATATAAATTGCGAAGGGTATCTGCGGTAACTGCTAATTTGCGGCTCTTTACACAAACAGATATTAGATATTTGCAGATCTGTAGATATATTTATGAACAATAAAGAAATAAATCTTATGTTAAAAGGCCTGACCAAATATGTAGTTACTGCACTTTTGCATTTTAGGGCAGTTTTGAACTCTATTGTTTGTAAATGCACTTGGTCTCAGAGCTTTAAACTAAAGATGTGAAATCTGGATGCCAATCATGTCTTGGCTGATTAAATCCATCTGGTAAACTTGGGAAACTTTGGATATTAGACCATTTTTTTAAATGGTCTATTAACACAATAATCTTGCACAACTGTCAATATTAAAGAATGTGTGCACATGTGTTCTTAGGGAAGTACTTGCGAGTGAGGCGGTGTTGAACATCCCAACACGGTCAGACTGGAGAGATTGTAAAAACAGCAGAGAAGAGGAAGAGGTTCTGACGAAACAAGTTCGAACCGGCTTTCAACCCTTTGACTTCACCATGGAAGACTGAGGGATAAACCAGTAATCAGTACTGTTTCTCAGGCATGAACACACTCAGTTGACCCATTTGGTCTTGCTAAAAGTACTTGTATTTTTCATGTTTCAGATTTTCTTTTTTATGCTTTTAAACTTTTGTCATCAGAGCTCTTACTATTTTGATTGACATGATGACCGTCGGACAGCGATTGTTCTTTCAAAAATGGAGGACGTGCTTGACTATTTTGTTTTTAACATTTGGAAGTAGCAGAGTCTGTTCATAGGTGTTGTATAGTCAAGAATGTCTTTTTACCCAATGGTCACTTATTAAAAATAATTTTTGAACTGTGGAAATTCAGTTTGTGTACTTGTGAATGTTTGTTAGTCTCCCCCCCCCCCCCCAAAGAAAATAAACCAACAAAAAAATAAAATGAAATATTCATCAGATTATAACAATTAAAAACTGACCTACATTAATTGGAATGGCCTATATCAAATACGTTCGAACCCAACAAAAACACTTCTCACTATTGCGAATATAAACAAAACTAAAAAGGGGAAAACTTGAGTGCCGAGTTGAAAGCTGGGCGGGGCTTTGTGTCAGCGTCTGACAGACAGATGTCGTCCAGCGGCTCTATGCAGCAGACAGGCTCACGGTGGTGCTTTTGACATTGAGAAAGAAACACTTCTGTACCAGACTGAAACTGAGAAGAACAATGGACTAGTCCCCATTGACTACAAATATAGATGTATTTTTAGTTGCTGTTAATTATCTCATAGTCACTATAATTTTGACGACAGAGATTTACTGCTACCCCAAAGCCTCCACTGTTGCAGCTCATATTGCTCTGCCCCGCCTACTGAGAAACCTGACACCGGGTCATTTGCATGCTAATGCTGATTGGATGTTTAGTTTGGGGGCGGGTAAGTGGAAGATCTCTGCCGAGCGCGAGCCTGCGCACTAACAGAGTACGGAGGGAAAGGGCGAACAAGAGGGGAAAGCTATCATCTCATTTATGCCTTTTACAGTGAATTTTCAGCTACTGTAGTAAATCTTGTCCATATTCAGTTAGTGGGTAATCTAATATTTTCTTTCTCAACTTCTAAAAGTTTGTTTAAGGGGCCGTTGCCCCCTCTTGGCACAGCCTAGAGCCAGCCCCACTTCACACGTTTTCAAATACAAGCAGTGAGAGATAAGCTCCCGTTTTTCTTAAACGGAAAATGTAAACAATAATTGGTTTGAGAGTGGACCTTTCTGTAGTGACCACATCTTCTGTTGTGGGGCGCGCATGTCACAAAAAAAACGTCAGTGATTTGATTTTTTTTAGTAACGAGTAATCGAACGAATTACTGTTTCCCCGTTACACAGCCGTTACAACGCCGTTGCCGTTACTGACAAATAAAATGCGCGTTACTATAACTGAGAACAGTGAAGCGGTTTTCATGCGAGCAGCGTCTCTCTCTTTCTCTGGTGTGTG
>JBBJLR010000133.1:17734064-17754209 GCA_037577145.1 Brachypetersius gabonensis | reverse complement strand
GACTGTCCCCTGTAGTTAGAGAATGGAAGTCGCTTTGGATAAAAGCGTCTGATAAATGCCGTAAATGTAAAATGTAATGTAAATGTAAATGTGTTTTTCCTTCCAGGATATCTTCCAGAACCAGTCCCACCTACCAACATTCAGCTCTCCAGCCATAGAAACACACATTCATCGCATTCCAGGCCTCTCACAGAAGTTCGTCTACCTCAATGATGATGTCATGTTTGGCAAGGACGTGTGGCCTGATGATTTCTACAGCCACTCTAAGGGCCAGAAGGTCAGAGGACGCATGCTTTACTTTGTTTGCTTCATAAAATCCTCTTTTTGTGTTCTTAGGAACAGTTTCTATATTCAGCTTGTCATCATGCCCCCAATAGGTATACCTGACCTGGCCTGTTCCTAACTGTGCTGAAGGCTGTCCGGGCTCTTGGATCAAAGATGGCTACTGTGACAAGGCCTGCAACAACTCTGCCTGTGACTGGGATGGTGGAGACTGTTTGGGTGAGGAGTATTTTATAATATGTCTGTCCTTCCTGTACTTTTCTGAAGCATACCTATTGTTGAAAGAGCTCAAGTTAATTTTAAATGCTTGGTGACCAGGCAGGTTTGGTTTTTTTCTTTACACAGTGAAGAATTAGGAATCACTCTCAGCCTCTTCTGTGTGTGATTCTGCAGGTACGGCTGGAGGCAGTCGTTTTGGAGGGGGTGGAGCTGCGGGTTCAGTGGTCGGAGGTGGGCAGCCCTGGCAGTTTGCAGGTGGTTTAGGAGGCCTGGGTGGCATGTCCTTCTGCAACCAGGGCTGTGCGAACTCCTGGTTGGCCGACAAGTTCTGTGACCAGGCGTGTAACGTGCTGGCCTGCGGATTTGACGTGGGAGACTGTGGACAAGGTGAGAGGGAAAGGTCGAGCATTAGGATTGCTGCCACTACTGCTACTGTTTTATAACTGCACAGCATCCTCCTCCACGGCTGGGAATATTTGTGCTCTCACTTTCTCTGGGAGGGTAGGACTCCCTTTCTCTACTAGGGGTCTCTTCATTGACATAATAGGCTGTTAGCATTTTCCTCAGGATGTGTAGAGCTGTCCAGGTCTGCAGTGCGCAAAGATGCCATGGTGCATCACTTGACTAGGAGTTAGCCTGTTAAACTGTTGCATTAGGTTTTAAACTGTTGCTTTAAATCAATATTATAAAAGAATTATTCATTAGCAGAAATTAGGAAAAGTGAAAATTCGATACACATCAGTCCATCTCTGAGCTTTTCTGAGTCTTTATTTTTCACTTATTTATTATTTACTATTAATATTATTGCTTTTTCTGTGTGTATTTTCATCAGATAACTTCGGACAGCTGTACCGTGTCGTCTTACAGAGGAACAAGACTCAGTACACACTCCCTCAGGGAGAGTTGAAGCCCTACTTCAGCTTCTCTAGTTTTGCTAACCGTGTGTCGGAGGCCCAGGTCACTGATAACTCTGTGGTTCGCCACACGTCTGTTGCCAACAAATGGAAGACTGTCCACCTACTTCTGCTGCCAGGCTACAATGCTACCCAGATCCACTACAACCTCACCTTTCTGGGTACCGGTGACCAGGAGTTCACCATGAGCTTCACTGTATCTGTGGACACCCGCGAGCTCCCCAAGCCTAACGTGTCAGACCTGGTGCAAGAGAAAGAGAACAAGGAGCTGAAGCCCACTGTGGCCACCCCAGAACCGGAGGTTGTTTTTGCAGACATCCCTGTTGAGCAGCAAGCACCCAAAGTGAGAAAAAAGCCCCCTGGAGAGGTTGTTGTGGTAGTGCCTGCATTAAACACCTCTCTTTTGCCTAAGGAAGTCAAGCATGAGCTGCAGAAGTTGGATGAGAAGCTACTGCTTGGGGACATCACTATGAAAGGCTACACTTTGACTAAAGCTAAATTGCTGAGGCCGTTTCAGGAAAGGACAAATGCTGGTGATGACGAGGCAGAAGAAGGGGGAGCAGCAGTGGAAAAAGACATTGATGCGTCCAAGTTCAGGGACAAACCGAACCAGAAGAAAGATTCCCTCGTCCCGGTGAAGATTGACCAAGAGCCTTCAAAAAACCAGGCTCTTCCTGACCAGGCAGGATTCATTGGCTCAGACAAGCCTCCTGCATCCAAACTGCTGGACACGCTAGTGGGGAGCATGTCTAAGAGCAAGGATTCAGAAGCCCAGACGATAGCCCATGTTCAGAAGCTTTATGCTGCAGATGAGGAGGTTAAGGCATCTGTGGGCCGTAAGCTCCAGCACTACATAGGCCCTGAATGGAGCTTCCTGCCATGGGAAAAGAGACGGTATTTCCAGGATCTCCAGGAGGTGCGTGAACTGAAGGTTGAACAACATATCATTTGCTAACTGCTATAGCAGTGTTGGTCTGTACAATGCTGATTTAACAGAAGAGCCACAGTGGTCTGTTCACAGTGGTTTGCTAACAGTTCACAGTGGTTCTTGGTGAATGACTGTGATCATGTGATTAAACACAAATTGATCATAGAAATACAGAATACAGACCAATCGTGGCAAGACCAGTTTGTTTTTAAATAAGACACCGCAGTCACAATATGAGACAGCTTTGTCTTCCTATGGCCTGTCCTAAACTATTATAGCAAAAGTAATTTGACATCTGTCAATGAAAACCTGCCCTTCACAGGAACGCGAACGGCTGGAGAGAGAGCTGGTATACCAAGCAGACGGCGCTGCCACTGGTCGGAGACTGCAGGACACCTTCGCTGATTCACTCCGCTACGTCAACAAGCTCCTTAACGGCCAGTTCGGCTTCACGTCCCGCAAAGTGCCTGCTCACATGCCACACATGATTGACAGGCTTATCATGCAGGAGCTACAGGACACGTAAGGATCACAAAACACTTTCAGGCTTATAGCAGAGTACACTTTTACTGCATACTCTCTGGGTTAAGGTTTAAGGCAACAGATTTAAATACCATAAAACAGTTACTGCCTTGCCCCTGAGTTGTAGTTAATAATGATTAAATTATATTTAATCCAAATTGTTTTCCAAGCCTATATCATTGAAGCATTTGAAATGAAATACTGTCATCACACTTGGAAATTAAGATTTCTCTTCTGTTTGACATTTGAGTGAATCTGTGGCATTTCCCACTCTCTTTGTTCTTCTGTGTCAGTTTCCCTGAGGAATTTGATAAGACTTCCTCCCATCGCGTGCGTCATTCAGAGGACATGCAGTTTGCCTTTTCTTATTTCTACTTCCTGATGAGCGCTCTGCAGCAGCTCAACGTCTCACAGGTCTTTGACGAGATCGATACCGACCACTCGGGAGTTCTCTCGGACAGAGAGATCCGCACACTCGCCACACGCATCCACGAGCTCCCCCTCAGTCTTCAGGTACTTACTAGAGCCCTCCTCTGCTGGAGAGGAGGAATGATAATGCAGACCTGATTATTCATGATCGGCATCATAAAAGAATTAGATCTAAAGATCTAAATGACACTTTTCCACTCAATCCAAGTGTTGTTGATTAACCAAGACTCAAAATTTTGCTTCTTTGGTTAAATTTTATTTCTTTAGTTAGCGTCTTTATTTAGCACTGAAGCTAAAATAAGGACTTATTATGGAAGGCAAATCCTTTCCATAAATACATACTCATTTCCACACGGTCAGTCAGTATGACTTACAAAACATCACGCTACTGGCAGCTGACAACAGGGTCTGCCCTTACAAAAGGCCTCCTCAGTCAGTAGCAGTACTACTCCTCAGTTAGAATCAGTTTTTGTGACAATGACAGTCATGAATACAGAGGAATCTGATCTGAGATCAATCCTTGCAACGTTTTGTGAACACCTGTAGCCATAGTAAGTCATATCGTGTCCTAAAACACATCCCTATATCTGTGCCACGTTTGTGTAAAACAAGATGAGGTTTGAGTGGCTGGAAAGATAGTTTATTCTAGTGTACAGTTCCAGCACAAAAAAATGGAATCCACACACGTTTTGGCTGATCGACAGTATCTTGGTTGCTTCAGTATCATGTCTTTTAAAGTCAAGCATCATGAAAATCACAAAGAGGGAGTGTTGGTCCTATAGTGTTATAGGCTGTCAGGGAGACAGGGAGTGAGTCAGTGTGTGTATTTAAGTTGAAAAGAACAGATTCAGAAAGGAATGTTTAAGACGGTAGTTGTTCGTGGTTAAATGCCTGTGTTTGCGTGCAGGACCTGACGGGTCTGGAGCAGATGCTGATAAACTGCTCGAAGACTCTCCCCACCAACCAGACTCAGCTCCACGTGGTGAACCCCACCCAGGAGACCTACTATGACCCCAGCATGGTGAGAGAGCCAATCAGATAATTCCTCTGTCTAACTACAGTGACCTTTAAACTATGTATTAGTGTAGTGTGGAATTTGGGTGTACAGATTAATCACAATCACAAATATTTCCAAAATACAAGCAAATCCATTATTGTGTGCTGTGTAAATTGGGCAAAATCAAAAATAAATGAAAGGAAATGTGATATCTCGTCCATTTTGTGCATCCCTAGTGGGGACAGATGTACATCTTATCTCATGTGTTTGTGTCCGATGATGTTAATGCCGTATTCTTAGACTGCTCTGCCTCCACACTGTGCACTATATCAAGACTAATACATAACGCTGCACTTTTTATTTCTTGCCTGCAGCCTCCGGTTACTAAAGGTCTGGTAATTCACTGCAAGCCAATAGCAGAGAAAATCCAGAAAGCCTTCAAAGATCAGAACAAATACAAGTAGGTCTAATACAACATATTTTACATGGTTGGACTACTGATTAAGAATGAACTGATGCTTAATTGTTTTCTTAAATAGGTTTGAGATCATGGGAGAGGAGGAGATAGCTTTTAAAATGGTACGAACCAATGTGTCGCATGTGGTAGGGCAACTGGATGACATAAGGAAAAACCCAAGGTGTGTATTCAGTGTATCTATTCATCTGTGTAACCTGGCATATGAACGTATGTGAGCAAGAGCGTTTGTCATTCTTTAATAGAACTGCTCGCAGTATTCATCATTGCTCTTTTCCCTTTAGGAAGTTCATCTGTTTGAATGACAACATTGACCACAGCCATAAGGATGCCAGCACAGTAAAAGCTGTCCTGAGGGACTTCTACGAGTCTATGTTTCCATTGGCCTCACAATTTGAGCTGCCCCGAGAATACCGCAACCGCTTCCTTCACATGGGAGAGCTGCAGGAGTGGTGAGAACATCAACATTAGCATAACACGTTCCAGGCAAGGCCCAGAGAAAAAGAGCACGACATGGAAAGAGTAATGAGAATGCGGTGTGTTTATTTCATCATGAGCCAATGGGGAACAGTCCCTGGTCAGCAGTGATGATTTCCTGTGAGCCTAAATACTATTAAGAACAGAATGTAACTTGATTACGCAAATTCTAAAAAAAAACCAAAAAAAAAACGTGCCAGTAATTCATCTTTATTGAATTAATTGTAGAAGTATGTTCTCATATTGAAATAGCATAGTGAGACAAAATAATAAAGAAATAAAAAACATATCAGATCATGATTTGACTTTTTTTTTGTGATGCCGAATTGGCATATTTATTACTCCAAATGATTTTGTGAATCTTGTGAAGTAAAAGTGCACTTTTGTACAGAAGTACTAAACTTATATTTGAACTCTACTACTACCCCACATTTCATAGCATAATTATGCATGACAGCTAGTATCCTTTTGATTTTAATGAAGCATTGTTTTTTATTTAAATTTAGATTTTTCATTTATTACTTGAAAATGCTTGTTGTCGAACAGCAAGTAATGTTCATATTGGCTGTAAGTAAACAGCACTGGAAATGTGTTTGTGTGTTTCATGAGTTCCAGTTGTCCGTTGGGCAGTTTGGCTGTAAAGAAATTGGAATCGTCCATAACAATTAATGATCGGTGCACCTCTATATATAACAGGCTCTCTATATAATCTATATTATATGCTCAATCACACCTGCGTGTGATGATGTTTCCCCATCTTTATGAACCAGTGTGGATTGTTATTCCTGTCATCACAGACAAATGAATGGCCAATAGCTGTCAACACTAGAGGCAAATTCTGAAAATAAGACTGTGGTTGAACTGTGTTTATGTATTGGCATGTTTACTTGTATTTTTATGCTAGTGAGAACCGAATGCCCTCACTGACATTATGAAAATAAACGTCAACAGCAATTCAGGTTTCTGTGTAAATGATTATGGTTAGAGAGAGAGATAGAATTCATCATTGATAGGTTTGGACATTCGTTCAGGTTTAGAGTTTGGTTTAAGCTTAGAAGTGGATCTATTAACACTGATCTAGTGTTTATGCAATGTGTGGTCCTTACTTGTATAGTAATACTATTATGTGCACATGGATGTTTGTGTGTGTGTGTTTGTGTCTCTGGAGACCAGCTGGTTAAGACATGGAGCTTTTGAATTGTGTCCCATGTTTTGGGGGAGCTGGGCAGAGCCCTGAAATAGGCATGCGTCCTGCGGTGCAGCCAGGCAGATGACATGGCTCTGAAGTGGCTTTGCCAGTTATGAATGGCGATGTGCAGCAGTCATAGTTTCCAGCTTGTACATCTCCATGCATGCACACGAACATACCAGCACCCACACACACCTATGAAGTGTTGACAGGAGGGTGATGAGCAGGTGGCAGCGCTCCGGCGTGCCGGTGATGTCAGCTGGTCACTGCCTCACCTCTGGCAGGCTGATGCATGACATCATGCTCACACCAAAGGGATGGCTGTTGAAGAAGAACTGTGGACCTGGGCTAAAACACACACCTGGTATCTTAAAGGAATAGTACATTTAGAGTTTTTTCTAAATGTAGTTGATAAGTCAAGACATCTGGTGTCCAAAGTTGCCTTACTTTTGCTCTGGATCAATGAGGCAAATGTCCATTATTCAGCTACATTGGTCTGATTTCGCTTTGGGTTCGGAAAAGGATGTGTAAAACTGGATTTTTATACATGCCATTCCTTTAACTCCTTAGTATTATTATTTAATTCATTTGATATGTGGTGTTGGCCATTAGCTCCTTTAGTATTGTACCTGAGCTGCGAGTCTTACATACCTAGCGATTGATAGTAGTTTTTTTAGTTGTTGAGTTACCACAAATAGACTTATTTATGCTAACTCCATAGGACACATTGATGCACAAAGAAAGGGACAAAAGAACAAAAGCTTGTTGCGTAGCTAAATTACAGCCAGTGTTGAACCAAATAAATCAACATCAGACACTGAACATGTTTTGACTAGTTTGTATGTTTACCTGTTTTCCAGGCGAATATATAGGGATAAGCTGAAGTTCTGGACGCACTGTGTGCTGGTGACTCTAGTCGTTTTCACTGTCATCTCCTTCTTTGCGGAACAGGTGAGTGTCACTTGTACTAATGTTTTCCTCTGCGCTTGTTATGGCTTCAAAATGAGTTATAATTTTGGCTGCAAAATATAGACCAAGTGCTAGTATTGTGATTGTTCTGCTACATATTGCAATTGCTATATCAGTATATTAACAGGCCCATAACATCACTTTTACAAAAAGCCACACATTAACATATTATGCTTTCAACAGTTTAGCCATGTTCCTGAGCTGCAACACAGGGCCACCAATCATAAGAAAGATCATTTATGGATCAGTCATAAAGGCACAGCAACAAAAACAGTTCAATTCTAAGGGGTAAACGGACTTGTAAAATGTAAAATGAAATGAGAATGAATTAGGATAAATTATAAAATTTATAATTATGGTACAGACCCACAGAAATGTCATAGAGAACTGAAAAAGGATGCAGTATGGGTCCTTTTAAAACACTTTGGTCAATCAGTGTCTTTAATGGTTAAAGATTTTATACAATTATATTTAAAATGTTGAATTTTATGATTAAATGAACACCATGATTCATCAAAACACAAAACATGCTCACCTGTAGCTGTGATTATTCACACTGTCAGAATCACTGATTGGTTAGAAATCACTGGATTCTGCAGTATTTCAGAGATCAACATACATTTTGCAGCCATAGTTACAATGTGTGCCAGTAGTGTTACATTTTATAAAGTTGTTATAGCATTGTTGTTTTATGGTTATGTAACTCTTTGGGAAGTTTTATTAATGATGACTTGAGTGGTAATGACTGACAGGCACATTCTCGAGGCATGTGGGGAATGGCTGCATTGTGATTCGAGGAGGGATCGTGTCACCCCTTGTCGATCCCTGGAAAAGTTAATTAGTCCACTGACCTTTTAGTGGACTATACATCTTACCCTGTCTGCTGTGGCAGGACTTGGAATGCTCACTCGTATTACAGAGCTGGAGATGATGCATTATCACAAAGTCCTTCAGGGCAGTTCTTTCTCTCTCCTGCTCTGTGGTACACCGCAAGGATGCTGACAGATGTGTTCCTTAGTGAGCCGAGTCATTAGCACCTTCATTTACGGCATTTATTTCAAAGGCAAAGATTTATAGCAGCAACTACAATCAGTGTAGCAACATTTAGTGCAACATGTGTTCTGATGGGGCATTCTAGTGGCTGCAGGCAACTGGTATATTTATCACCTGAAGATATATACAGTACAGTACAAATACAGTAAATGTGTGTTTTCCTGTAGCACGAGAGGTTTTTGTTTTATCAAAACTGATAGATAGATGGTTGTAACTTCTCGCTGCATTCAAGTCCCTACATTGTTAAGGCTGTGTTTATTTCTAATGTTATCTTTAATTCTAATAATAATCAGCAGCTCCTAATTTTAATGAAGAACTGATTAACTGAAGCAGGTACTGGATGATAACTGAGGCTCCTCAAGGAAAGGTTTGGAAATGTTAAAGCTAAAATACTCACACATCAAATCACAATGCAATGTTCAGTTGGTTTCAACACTCACGGTCAGATTTCTGTAGGGTTAGGGTTAACCCTTACCCACATCTTTTACAGAGAACAGACATAAAGAAATATATAAGGAATATATAAAACCTGCCATAACCTTTTCAGTGGACACATTTCACCAATATACTAAATTCAGCAGAAAAAATAGACTTTATATCTGGCCTAAAATATCTAGAAAAGTTCATATTTAAGCTTGTTTTTTTAAAAGCAAATGAATTCAGCATTTTATTATGTAAAATTGTATAATAGCATATACATATGTATTTATATCAATAATTTTGAGTACAATACTGTATTGATAGTCTCCCTGTTGTGTCCCCCATAGTGTTTCATTTTTGTAGGTAAAGTATGTGTTTATTCGGTGATGTAAAGTTTATAAGATTAGTCATTATTCATTCCCTCTTTTAACCCTCATTGTCTGAGTGTGCTGCTTTCGTGTTGTGTGGTATATTGCACCTATGGCTGGGATGATAATAAAGCTCTATTTACTTACTTACCACTATTTAAATATATATAGTAGTGTGTGTGTATTTGCACAGTTCTGTATATCTGCTGGTATGCAGCAATGTCAGCCTGCCATGTTTATGTTCTGTCTATAGTGGCTGGTTATACATCATGGCTTGTGAACTTGAGAAATGTGGAACTTGCCATCCAAAGAGACCACAGCAGTCACAGCTCTAATGAAAGTCTGAAATGATAAATGGCATGCTTGTGTTGTCATTTTCTGTGTTCTTTCTCCCTGTAGTTAATTCTGTTAAAGCGACGGCTGTTCCCCAGACGCAGGGTCAGCAAAGAGAGCAGCTCTGAACGGGTATGAAGATAATGTGGTCGTTTGCAGGTCACTCCTAGCTCTCCACGTTTCTTTTGCTCTCTCTCTTCGAGGGGTTGAAGGAGAGTGTGAGCTCTGTATGTTTGTGATCTAAGAGCAAGCCGTCTTTTCCCTGGTGTGGCACAGTCGCCCCTTTGCTCCAGCCCAGAACAGCATGACACCACACACACACACACACACACACACACACACACACACACACACACACACACACACACGACTGTTCCTGGGGGATGGAAGGTTTCCGCTGGGCCTTTTCATGGGAGACTTGGAGACTGAACTGAAAATGGGACTCTGCTTGCCTGGTCCACAAGAGGGCAACTGTGAGACACTACTGTGCATGGAGCAAACAAGTTTCACTGAAGTGCAGAAGAACATAAACACTCCACTTGAGTCCTTCTTGTGTGATTGACTGTGGATTTATGTGAACAAGACAGTTCTGTACTGAATGTCACACACTGCATTCTCTGTTTGGGTAACAACCCATAGAAATAATAGGATTTTAAAATGATGAGTGAATAATAATTATAGAGGGACAGAGCTTTACATGACTTTTGTCTCTTTACTGTTGCTGCCGCTCTCTGTCCAAGCTTTCCTCCTCTTCTGCATACCAGTGCCTTGTCTCTCTAGAATAAATGAAACTGGTGAACTTTAGATGCAACTCTGTATCCTCTACATTAAGGCGGTCCTGTCTCGTCCACAGTGGTCCGATGTGGCTGGAGTTCATTCCAATCAACCAGGAGCTCACCTGATAATATTTCAAAAAGTTGCTTGTTTGTCTCAGTCTTAAAGCAGTCGTTTCCCTGCTTCATTGGAGTGAAAACCTGCTGCCACAGCGGCCTTTTGTGGAAAATATTGGCCTTTCCTGCTCTGTTTTTTATGTGTCTTTCTAAACTAATCTGGCTTTCTTTCTTTTTATAGAATCGATTAAACAGCACAAGTGAAATGTAAGGGATGATCTTTGATTGGCCTCCTGAGGCTTTATCTCTCTGTGTTGTGAGAATGTAGGATGACGTGGAGGTCCCTAAAGACCACTGGGAATAACTGTCCTAATTAATATGGCAAGATTTCTTTTGATCTTTTTTTTTTTTCCCCTTTTTTTTTATTGCATGTTGATGAGGTTCATGATTGTAGCCTGAAGCCATATGTGTGTTTTATATCAGGTACCAAATTCAGAAATTCAGGATGCTGTACACTTGATTCTGTATCTCCACTTTGACCTGCACATTTCCATTGTGGGCCACATTTACACAGGTGTTGGATTTATTTTCTTTGTTGGAGATAACGGATGGAATGAAATCATTTTGAAAAGTGGAATGTAGTCTTTTCATGTCTGGATTTGACTACATTCCCATGGTTTTCAGACAACAATCACAAGCTAGTAGTTTGTCTCAGTAAGCCCAGTGAGGAACATTTACCTGCAGATCAAGTCTGATGAGCTAACCTTGTTTGCTCTGTCTGCTCTTCCTTGATAAAGCCAGTGTGTAGATGAATGAGTGCTGTCCGAGGCCTGCTGCCATCACCTCTGAACAGTTTGTGTAGATTCTGCAATTACACAACAATTCTAGGAAATTACTCGAAGCGCAGTAAAGCAGTAAATATTCATACTGAGACTTTGTGAACTCAAATGCTTGCTTAACTCCCTTCCTTAGTAAAAAAAAAAAAAACGAGGAAAGCATCAGTATGACAAGTTAGCTTATATGTTTAACAGGTTTAACCTGTTTTTTAATATGTCCTGTTTTAAGCATGGGATCTAGCTGAATATTAGACGAGTCTATTAAAGGAAGAGGTTCCCATCTGAAACCTCTTACATGAGTGACACAGCCAGGTCAGAGCTGGGAGCACATTTGGTGGGATTTGAGTTGTGTGTAATCTCAGCAGTTTGGTAATTTGACCTCTTGGTCTTTTTTCTTCAGATTTTGAAAAAGTGAACAAATCCCTTAAGTTACAGTTGACTGCCCAGTGTAAGTAGAAGTAATACCAGTGCCATGTGGTTCTTTTTTTTATTTGTTTGTTTGGGTTTTTGATTTAAAGGAATAATCTAAATGCAAAATCTCAATGCAATCTACAGTATTGAATAAACACAAGCTGGTCAAAACTGTTTCACTCTAAGCAGCTGACTTTGACGTCCTGAAATGCCAGATATGTCAATGGGTATAAGGATTTTTTTTTTTAATATATATATATATATATAGATAAAAGCAATCGTGCACCATTAGTTTAAGTTTGTCACTTGAGAGAGAGGTCCGTTATCTCCCACATTCATCCACACCAAAAAAATTGGGTATAGTATTTTTAGGTTCAAAAAGTCATTGGCCATATCAAGTAATAAAATTACTGAACTAGAATTTCCTGTTTTTGATAGTAAATCCTGTGTCAAGCCCTTGTGATCACTTCGATCAACCTAAATCAGTCTCCTCTTTAGAAAAGAGCCACATCTCACCCTGCTTCAGACTGGTCAAATCCAATCATTCATACATCATACTTGGTATCACTTGTGCAAGTGTGTGAACTTTAGTATCTGACACATCCTACCAGTTTCCACAATGTGGAAAAAGCCCAGTCAATGTTAACTGCATTTGAATACAGAAACTTAAGAGACAATGTAACAAAAGAAGACACGCAGTTATGAGCATCTTCAAAAACGAAGGATGCCGAACTTCCACAAAATTGAAACTGGAGTTCGATTCACAAATAATACATGACCAAAAGTTGTATTACACATAAAATCACATAAAATTTATTTGTAGATTAGCCCTTTGGGAGGAGATATTGAAAGCAGGCAGTGTTGTGAGAGTTAGTGCACTATCAAACAGGCACAGGAGCACCCTGAACGTTCATCATCCGCCACCCCACCTGTGCGTCGGAGCAGGGCTCCTCTGCTCTTTGCAAGTGGGAGCTCCGCGTAGAAGGAAATGGAAATAGTGAAGGCAAACGTTTAGGTTGGTGTGGCAGGGTGGTCCTCAAACTGGAGGGTCCTTGCTGTTTTTAGCACAAACACTCATGCCAGTATCCACAGTCCCTTGACAATTACAACCACACAATGACTCTTTTGTCTAAGACCTGACTCAATTTCACACCAAATCCAGTCAAACTGATCAAATAAATAAATACAAATGCTGTAATCACTGGACAATCACGTGAAGATTTTTTTTTTTTTGGAAAAGATACTGTTGCTTTTGGGAAGAATATGGATTAAAAGTACAAAATGGGCAGCACCATTGGTATGGAATGTTAAAAAATATGCTTTCTCTCTGTGTATCAAAAGCATAGAAATGTTGCATTAAAGAAAGAACATGGGCAAGATAACATGATGGATACACTATAAAAATGTAGCAAATGTGGTGGCAGGTGGTATTACACCAGGCACTGCATGATGTCTACCCGAAATACAACAGTAACTTTCTTAGAACTACTGTTCTATAATTACATTATAAACTTGGAGCTTTTCCCAAACATTTTCATTGCTCAATTTTATAGCTTAATTGGTACAACGCGCAAGTCTTGTCATATTTTTCAAGATTTAATGGTCATTCATAAAATATCATTTTCCGTTGATGAAATTCGGACGAATTGCTCCTTTTTAAAACAATGAGAAGATAATGAAAGCCTAGTTTGATCATTTTTGTAGTATCCACTAGTCAGTGTTTAGTTCCTAGCCAGAGTGTCAAACTGTGAGTCTGGTTTAGTGACAGGCGGTACACTCAAAATCTATTAGAGTGTAAGTGTGATTCAGTTCAGGCCATTTAGTCAACGGTCTTTATGCTGTCAAGGCTGCTGTGGTTTTGGCTCTCCTGCTCTGGTTCCAGAAGTGGGGCGGCATCTTCGGCTGACCCCGCTTCCTCCTCCCGCCGGGCAAAACGTCAGTCTTTATGGCTGTGGCCCTGTGGGGTGATGCTGAAGACCTGGATGCGGAGGTGGGAGGCAATCTGCAGACACACACCTGTGCAGTACCGCGTCAGGTCCACCAGCGACAGGATCTGTGGATCACCAAACACAAGAGCATTGATGTAGGCCGGATTCAGCCATTGACCGTATCTCGTAATACTTTCATGCAGGGTTTTACTATGTTACCATAACAATGATGAATGCATGATAAAGACCTTGTAAAAGTAAGACACACAACACTATGTCAATTTGCTTGTTGTTGTGGATGTCATGGCCGAAGGTGGTAAATTACATTTCTAAGTCTCATTTTTGACCTTTTCAATTCAGTTTTACTGGTCAAAACGTTCCGCATCACTTTCCAGAGAGCTCAAGATGGTCAACTAAACTCACCAAAGCAATCCAGAGGACAACATATTCATCAACAAAGCTGTTGAAGTACTGGTTGAGGAAGAGCAGTCCAGGGCCAATGAAGGCTGTATCTTGGAGATGAAGTTCACTCCTTGTCATGTGGGCCATCTTGGCAGAAAATACAAAGCAGTTAGGAAGAGAAGTGTTTATGGACAGCTTATAGCAGCCCATTATGCAGTGAAAAAGTACATTTGTCTGTTGCTGAGTTTATACAATTGTGTGATTCTTCATAAGATCTGAGAAGGTTTTTGCCACAGTTATTATTCATTCGCTCAGATTTCTATAAGGCTGCTTTCTTAAAATCTCAACAATTCCACATAACTGGTTGAAATATAAACAAAATAATTTAGAGTGGCTTAATATGGAATTGTGAATTTCTTTCACTCATGACAGCAGGAGTTATTTATTTATAGTTATTGTTATTTATTTGCTATTCAAAATGTCTGGCATACCTATATGTGTGTTTTGAGACTTACATAAAATGTAAATAGTAAAATACTAGTAAATCCACTACTATACAGTAAACCCCTGACAATTGCGAGGGGTTCCGTTCCGACAGCACTCGCGAATTGTGAAAAAACACAAATTTGTGATGTGGTAAAAAAGGACTACAAAATTTAAAGGACTTTAATTTAATTTTAAACTAAGCTTAATACTTTACCCTTAAAGAATGTAAAGGTAAACCCGTATCGGTACTGTACAGTGTACACTGAACTGTAAATACAGTAATTTAATTGAATTTACAGTAATAAAAATGCAGGGATTTAAGAAGAAAAAACAAAAGACACAAGAACATTCAGCAGCCAATCAGCAGCAAGGAGAAATAAATAACATTCTCGGATTAGCTACTTTCAAACCTCCTGCCTCTGAGTACAGGGTAATTTCACCATCCCAAGACACATTTACTCTGGAAAGTACCAAAAAATATATATATATAGAAATGTAGCTAAATGTACATTAATATTTGTTACAAAATTAGTAAATTTGATCATTCTTAATCATTTACCAATAAAATGCATGGAAAATAATATACTGCCATGAAAAAAGCTCAATTAAAAAGCGGAGGATTTTGGTGACTTCTGCAATTTGCGGGGATCTCGGCGGAAAAGCCGCGACTGACTGAAGCTGCAAATTCTGGACCTCAAATTAGGGGGGATTTCTGTAATTAACTACTATTTAGACTTACAACTCCCTTTATGTACTTTTCTGCCGTAAATATTTTGTCCAAAATGTGTTTAAGGCCACAACGTTCTTAATCTTGTTAAGAACCTCTCAAGCATTAGGCAGAATGTTTATTGCAATTACAAAATAATCACATAACTTTCTTTTAAAGGCATTAAACTTTTCAGATGTCTGGTCGCCATCACTACACCTGTAAACATTTCTGCCAAAGGTTTCTCATCCCATTTCACATCAAAGCAGTTAGAACAACACTATATTAATACTCACCACCAACTTGTTGGAGATCTTAGCGATGACCATGCCGAAGGTGAGGATGTAGAGGCATGGATGATGCTCAAAAAGCTGGCTGGAGGACTTCTTAAAGATCATGAAGGCCAGGGTGAGGATGAGGCCGATGTGCAGACCAGGAGACAACACACTAGTGTCCTAAAGCAGATTGGGGTATTTTAAGTATGATATAATCCAATATAATCCAAAGTCTCTGCTAATCAGGAGATAATCTGTTTTGCTCTAATGAAACTCTCTATTGGTGTTGAAGGTTTAGGGTTAATAATCAATGCCTTTCCTCTTCTCCAGTGTAATACAAATAAACTCAGTGTTATTACAGTAGTGTTGTTTTTGGCAGTCTGTTTTACTTTTAGTTTCAGTCTAGTCTTTGCGTCAAGCTGTCATTTTAGTCTTAGTCACGTTTTTTTCAGTCTAATCAAGTTTCAGTCGACTAAAAATCTGAGCATTTTAGTCTTATTTTAGTCAGAATTATCCACGATTATTTTCGTCTAGTTTTAGTCAAAGAAAACTGATGACATTTAATCTAGTTTTAATCAATAAAAGTTATTTATTTGTTTAATATGTTTTTAAAATTCCTGAACAAATATATTCTACACAACCAAATCAGAACAATTTAGGATCAGCTTTTTTGCATGGATATGGGAAAGACTGCTTGTCAAAATACTGTGTGTAAGAGAGAGACTTTTTGTGTGTGTGATTTCTCTCTCCCTGGCACTATATTGGCCCTGCGTCCCAATACTTTTCCTCATTCTAGACAAATTTATTCACAGTGCCTCTCAGTGGACGTACTGGGAGGCAACGTCGTTCAACTCTAAGGTCAAGCGTCCCAAAACTTTTTTCTCCCCTTCCTATCGTACAGGAAACAATGTCTCATCTCGTTTTAGTTAACGAACATGAAGAGACATTTTAGCGTAGTTTTAATTTTGTAAACCACATTTAGTCTCGTTCTTATTCGTCAACAATATTACAGGATATATCGTTTCGTTATCGTCACATGACCAGCATTTACGTTCCGTCTCGTCTTGTTTTAGTCACGTGATAAATGTTTGTTGACAACGAAATTTAGTCATAATTTGACGAAAGCAACACTACATTACAGAGGGGAACCAAGGCGGAAGAAACTCTTCTCGGATTGAAATTTACTGCAACATTAAGAAGTCGTTCAAATGAGCTCACTGTAATTTTGCACGTAACTAAAAAATGAGATGGTGCTGAACAGAAGTCAAAAATCACATACTGCCACAGTGGATCCATTTTTGCCCACTCCTCCACTAAGGATGACGGAGAAGTAGTTGTAGGTTGAAAGCAGAAATCCTCCGATGATGCCCAGAATCGGGAAGGTCTGCAATTTAACGCTTAGCACTGGTACCTACACAAAAATAGTAAAAAAAAAACCAAACAAAGCACTGTAATGACAATTCCAATAAATGTCCTTTCTCATATCAGGGTTCTAAAACAGTGAGCATGCTTTCCCTGATGGAAAAAGGCAAGACCATGTCCACAGGTGACTTGTTGCCATGGTAACACCTCTTAACCATATTTATATTTGCACATTTCTCAAGTAGCTGTGGGAGGCATAAAGCAACAGCAAGTGATAGAATCTATTTAACTGACAGAGCATGATTTTGTAATCTAGGCCTAGACAGGAACCATGAACCATTTTCACATCCACAGGCAATGTATATTATAAAGTACATTTTTTTTTAATAAATCAACACAGTGTCTGTAAGTGATTAAACAGGACACTGACATGGCACTTCATTAGGTAAACCTACATTGTATATACACTCTGTCAATTTTATGTTCTCTACTTACCGTATACTCTGTATGGACAAAAGTATTGAGATCTCTTAATTATTGAATTCATGTGGCCCCTTACTTCCAGTTAAGGACAATCAATGCTTCAGTATACCATTTTGGACAACACCATGCTTCCAACTTTGTGGACACAGAACCTTTTCTACTCCAGCATGACTGTACCCCAGTGGTCCATAAAGACATGGTTGGACAAGTTCAGTATGGAAGAACCTGACTGGATCCCACAGAGCCCTGGTCTCAAGACCTTTGGGATGAACTGGAATGGAGATTGCGAGCCAGGCCTTTTCATCCAAGCCAGGCCTGACCTTTCCCACAGAAACTCCAAAATCTTGTGGAAAGCCTTCTCAGAAGAATCAAAGGGGGACCAAGTCCATTTAGGGCATTTAACCTTTTATCCTTTTAGCGACATCCATTCCCTAACTACAGGGGGCAGTCTCCCTGGAGAAACTTGGGGTTAAGGGTCTTGCTCAGAAACCCAGTGGTGGTTTTCTGAAGGTTGGACTCGAACCCATGACTTCCTGGTCCAGTGAGAAGTATCCTATCCACTAGGTTAACACAAAGGTATGTATGGTGTCCCAATATTTATGTCCATAGGGTGTAATTACACTACGTAGTTTACAGTTAAGAGACTGTATTCAGTGTATATGTGAAAGTGTGCATAAGTGGGAAGGGCCATACCGTAGTCTCCCAAAGACTCACACCGCCGAAGGCTGACATCACATACATGATTATGATGGCAATCTGGACCTCTGTCACGTCGACACTGAGTACAGAACGAAATCAAATAATGAGTGTCCGCTCACCTATTAGAGCTAGGTCTTCAGTATGGATCATAAAGGTTGAAATCTGATGAAAGAAAAATATCATTTTTATGACAATAATAGAAGCTAAATATGAACATTTTGGCTGCTTTAGACTAAACCCAGCTTATATACATGTAACAAGACAAGTTTATAACAGACACACATGTGTTTTACCTTCTGTGCAATTCTACAGTTCTGACACAGTACTGTAGCCACAGTTTGTGACTGATGGAAACATGATTAGAATACCACTTGTACTTGGAGTCAATGACTTCAAGAAGTGATTTGATTAAATTTTAGTTACATTTCAAGCTCTGTGCTAGGATTTTACATTTGTACCCAGGTTGGCCCTTATTAGTCCCGGAATTGTTTGATTTCATTTTTGCACAAATTCACATGTACCTATACTTTACATAATCAGTTCTGTAACTCATATACAGGGTGAAAAGTGTATTGGAACTTCTTATGAACTCACATTCCGAATCGGAGTGTTCCAGACACGTATGTCTGCCAGTGGGCGCAGAAGAACATGAACATGCCGACAAAGCCACAGAAAAACATCCAGTTTGGGTAGGCTCCGATCCCAGCACATATACATGTTCCCACAGCAACAAACACTGCCGAGAGAATAAAGGAACAACACTGCAGCAATGGTTGGAGACTGCAAACATATTGTAGATAAAGAGGAACAGCCATGAAACTCCTTTTTTACGCAATCAAATCTTTTCTTTGAGGTTTGGGTTTTTACTAGTTGGTATTGTGTGTAATACCATCAGATTAAGCTCTAACCCCTTAAATTCCCTCCAGTGACTCCAGCCTTTGTATCCTCACTCATAACTTCATATTATGGCAACTACATTTAGACATTACATACAATAATTTACAGTATATACAATATACATTTCACAGGATTACATAATTTACAGTAGACACGTTACATCTATAGTAGCTCTAAAAAACACACACACAAAGCATTCTGAGCAGAGAGAGAGAGAGTGAGAGAGAGAGAGAGTGCGAGAGAGTAACTCCACCTGTAGAGACCGCATCACAGCCATGGTCAAAGAGCTCCCCAAGGGCAGAGCTGCTATTGGTCCTTCGGGCCTGTTTGCCATCAATGGCGTCCAATGATTGGTAAATAAAGAGACCTAAGGCGCTGAGAATAAAGGCCCATGCTGGAGCCTAAAGAGAGAGAAAGAGAGAGAGACAAGGATTCAAGATTCTTATTCTGTAAAATACAGTTATACACAGTGCAGTGAAATGTGTCCCTGAATCATCCATGAAACTCTGCAATAGTTACAAAAAACGAAACGGAATTCAAAATAAAGACTAGAATGTAGTGATAGAATTAGATTGAAAAAGTATTTTCAAATAAATATAAGTACAGTAACCACAGTTTTATGTGGATCAGGAATCGTAGATTCAGTCACACGCAGATTTGTTTTGAGAACCGAACTCATAGTTTTACGTGGAGATCTCCACAATAACGTGGAAACTGCAAATATCCTTCGCCTGTATTTTTTCTAGATGTTTTCAGTCACGGGGACTAGAACGATGACGTGAACTGGCAAAATTATAAAACACAGCAACCCTGAAAATAATACTTATTAATAATTTATCATTAATAATAACTGCAATAAACAATAATTCCATCAAGCAGTGTAGTGCATCAATGGGGATATCTCAAAGTCCATGAACAACACATTTACACTGAATCTAAAAGGTGTGTGGTCAGTTAGAAAACACTGCGCAGAGCTTGTGTATCACAGGAAAGCTAGGAGAGATGCAAGACAGTGTAAACACTCAGAATGTGTAACGCCCTGCTGAAGCAAAACCTGACACAATTTGATAAAAACAGCTGACTTGTTTACTAGTTTATGCTGACGCTGCCTAAACATAATACAAGCCCAATTAGGACCCCTGTTGTAGATTCAGCCAAACAGCATTATCATACTTTTCTTTCATTTGTGTGTGTGTGTGTGTGTGTGTGTGTGTGTGTGTGTGTGTGTGTGTGTGTGTGTGTGTGTGTGTGTGTG
>JBBJLR010000133.1:17709671-17726990 GCA_037577145.1 Brachypetersius gabonensis | reverse complement strand
ACACACACACACACACACACACACACACACACACACACACACACACACACACACACACACACACACACACATACAGTTGTTTAAAACTGCAATGGATGTAAAAAAAAAAAAGATGTGGATAAAGGTTAGCACCAAGATCATTCTTTTTGTACCATTGTCTTTTTGTCTGCCTTCTGGATGGTGTATCCTGTTATAGGGGCATTGCCATTATCCTTAGGAGGCGTCCAGTCCAGAGCTACATTCTCACCCCAGACTTCTTCAATTCTTACACACTGGGGAGGACCAGGAAGGTCTGATCGAGAGATTGTCACATACAGACCACTGGTCAGCATTAACAGCATAAGTTACCCTGTAGTCCATTACATCTAATGATCTAAGTATAAATGAAGCTGCCAGGTTATGATTAGCTCACCGACTATCTGGATGTCCAGAATGGCAGTATCCATATGGTTCTCCACTTGCACTTTCATCTCATATTTCCCAGAGTGCTTACGCTCAGCCTTGCGGATGAAGATGATGCTGTCGCAGTCTGAGTTGCGGATGTTGACCTGTGCAGAGTCAATAGCCTCCCCATCCTTCAGCCAGCTGACCTTTGGCCTGGGTTTGCCCTGTGGGTTAGTTGTGCATCCTTATGTGTTACATGTGTTACAGAATTGAAAATTCAGAAATTTGATTCTAATCCGTTGCTTTAGTATGATTTAGTACAAACTGATCAAAGTTATTAAAACTGTATCAAATCTGAATCTCAAATATGTTGCAAAGGTTTAATTACTGTCACCTTACCATGAATGGCACAACAAGGTTTACAACTTCTCCAACCTTGCGCATGTATGTCTGCTTCAAATGTCGAGGTATGCGAATCTTAGGAGGCTCTGTAAGATACAAACTTCAAATTATGTGTCCATAGATATCTACATAAAGTTCAGATAAACATTTTAACTATACATTCTGTAAAATAAAAGGCTTTTTGGAATCAACAAGGAGCGTTTTATTTGTTAGGCAATGTGAACTGGTCCAGTGGCTTACCAATAACCTCTTTGACCAGAATGGAGTGCTGTGTGGTGCGAGGTACGCTGGCTCCAGCAGCATTGATAGCCTTCACACGCACAAAGATCTTGCCTTCTGGAGGCAGGCCTGTGATGGTGTACTTGGTTTTCTCTATGAGCTCTTTGTTGGCAACAATCCAATCATCCGCTGTGCCAAAAACAGTTCAGTTTTTACATAACTGGACATTAGCATCGACATCACATTCAGAACTGAGAAACGTTTCCTCACAAGAAGTGCAGATATGCAACAGCTGTGGAAGGCTATGACTACGTAACTGAAACTACAAAGATTCATTGAGATTTCTCACTTCCTTCAATGCAGTACTCCACTTGGTATCCATCTAACCCAGCGGCACCAATGGTGTCTGGGGGACGCCACTTCATCGTCACCGTCGTGTCTGTGACGTCATCCACTATCAGCATTGTGGGTTCACTGGTGACAGCTTGAAGAGAGAAAGTCGATGTTAGCATCGCACCTAACATCATATTAGAGTCTTTGAATCTAAGTTTCTGTAATAAATGTTCTGTCACTCTCAGGAGACATGACGAAAATTGTTGGTGGTTAAGCACAGTTTTTCAGAGCTCTACAACTAAAAGAGTAGACAGTTTAACAAAAAAGGTGACAACCTCTTCATGCATGGGTTTCTCATCTCTCTCACCATTTATTTGATAATGAGCTTTGTTGGTGAAGGTAAAATTGAAAATGATTCAGATATAGTGTACAAGCAGAATAACATGAAAAAAACATGGTATTTTATGCTACAATAAAGTAGGGTGGTCATGAAATGAAACTCTGCAACACCACTGGTTCATCCAAACGCTCGCATAAACCCACATGAGAACAGGTCCCCCGCATATCTCTGTGGCATCTCTACATCCGCTTATGTAATGTTTCACTATTCTTCCACTGGTCCCCATCCCAAAGTGTGACTGAGCCCAAGAAAAGACCTGATCTCCTAAACCTATAATCCTCAGATGATTTGGCAGCCAACATAAAGACATATTTAATATCTTCTAAATCTCGGGCTTGGGCTGTGGAGGTCAGAGTCAGAATACTTTGGATGCTGGAGTCTGCTCAGCAACAGCTGCAACAGGGGAGACCCAAGGGCAAGCTCAGACATGGCGAGTGTGTAATGGTGTATCTATAGTGTGGCTGTCTCGCTTGATGTGATCTGCTAGGATTGTGCACCATTATCTAACATAATGAGACAAAGCAGTTGTGACATGACCATTCAAAATAACTTGTTGACAGTGCTGGGCATGCTGTAGTTATCAGGACACAGCAGGACTGTAACAGAGGTACTCACCAAGGGGAACAAAGGATTTGGAAGGTTCACTTGGTTTCGACACACCAATGGCATTAACAGCAAAGACTCGCACCTCATACGGCACTCCTTCAATCATCTTTTTAGGCTCAAATATGGTCTCTTTGCAGAGGTCAAAATTCAACCTCATCCACCTTGAGCTCTGCTTCTTCTTTCTCTCAATGAAGTATCCTAAGAGACAGAGACAGTGTAGAACAAGGACATACTAAATGTTATGCTAATACAAAACAATGGGTTGCTTTCTCTCTAGTAACCATATTAATAAATCTTTTATATTTAATGGAGAAATAAAAATGTACTTGTGTGTGTTCTTACCTAGAATAGGAGAACCCCCATCATAATGTGGAGGATCCCATGTCATTGTGCACCAGTCCCCACCTACTGTAGGGACCAAGGGAGCCCCAGGGGCATCTGGGATATCTAGAGGCAAAGTAATTTATCAAAACCCCAAAAATCTTTTTTAAATGCCTGAATAGCATGGTCAGTAACTCGCTATATACGCCTCCACTTAAGGCACCAGAATAATCACCTTCAGTACTGACATATTTTCACAAACATCTATCTATCTGACCAATAGGAAGCAGTTCTCTATCCCTTAAACTGTGCCACAGTACAATACATTCCCATTGTGAGATATTTGACAATCTTACCTACGACCTTGACCTTGACACAGGCCGTGTCCTCTCCTGCCTCGTTCTGCAGGACGATCTTGTAGTTGCCGCTGTCCTCTCTCTCTGTGACGTCAATGGTGAGGCAGGTGTGGTCTGAAAACGTTTCTGCGCGAACCCGGCTCCCTGTGTCAAGAATCACCTAGACCAACAAATACATTTCTGTCTACAAGCAGGAATTGAGGCCCCAGAAACAGCTGGAGGCCAAGAGTACGAACACTTCTAAATGTATTTCATATTGTTTGTGATAAAGTGCATTGGCTCTTCTTCAAGTATTACTTTTTGTCAGGTTCCTGTATACAAAAGAATACAATTGGGCTGAAGGGTCGGGCATTGCTGAGCTGAGAAAAACACTGTCCCTACATGATGTGGAAAAATGAGTTTGTTACCTCAAGGCTGGATGACTGTGATGCCCTGCTCTCAGGATAAACTAAACTAGTCCAGAATGTGGCAGCTAGAGTCAATAGCTGTCAAGACTACACTGAAACTTCTGCATGTGCTGATCAAAGCTAATAATACTCAGATGGCCAGGAAAGGAAGCTGCTCTTTACAGACAGTAACCTACTTTTGCAGAACACAGACACAACTGCTCATCAGTAGTTAAGTCTGTGCACTTCTGCCTCATATACATTATTAGTAATCTTCATAGTGATATTCGTTAATTCTCTTTTGCGATCTGGTTTTGACCAATGGAGGGGTTCCCCTTTTGAATTTTGGTTCTATCTAACGTTCTATCAGGAGTTTTTCCTAGGCTTTTTTCCCCCTCACTGGGAGCTCGGACCCAGATTCTGTAAAGCTGTTTTGCCATATCAATTAAAAAAATTGCTATATAGAGAAATGTCTTTGAATTAGTTTAACAAAGTCATTTAGAGCCCCAAAATGTTCAGAAACTGTCCGCCAGCGGTATTTGTTTTAACTATATAACTATATGCTACTCTATTACAATCTTGACACGTTTACATTTCTAATCATCTGCAACAACAGTAAATGAGATAAGCCTTTTTTCATTGTTGGTGGAAGCTAAATAAAACAGGCAATAGCTATCTCTAGCAGGTGCCCCAGTACTGGTCCTTCTGTACCCTAGTTCTACTCACCCTCTCACCCTTCATCCACACAACTCTAGGAGCAGGCTCTCCACTGATGGGGACCTCTAAGCGCAGCTTGTTTCCAGCCACTATGGTAACTGTATTGTCTGGTGCATTCAGAGCCTCCAAATGCACTTTAGGGGGATCTGGAAAACATTTTAAATGTGTTTTAAGTCAATGCAGGTCAGGTAGGGGTTTTTGACTGATCAGCATGGCTGTTTCATTGCATCTTATTAACAGTTCACCCCATGAGCAGTAAAGAACACTGAGGAGGGAACTTAAAATTAAAAATAAATGACAGGTTAGTCTTTCCACTGAGAAAAAAGTTATACCTATGATGTGAATTTTACAACAGAGGCTTTGTGAATAGCCTTCAGGTACAAAGGTGTAGTCTCCAGCATCATGGAGGGTGCAGCTTTCAATTTCCATCCTGTGATTCCTGAGAAAAAAGTTTGAGTAGTGGTGGGATATATGCAGGTGTGGCAGCAAGTCTGGATATATTTTCAATATATTTTGACAAAGCAACTGAGTGTGACAAATCTGGATGATCCTGATAAGAAAAGCATGCATGCCATTTTATCATTTTGCCTTGGGGCTAAAAAAAGGTCTAGTATGAAAAAAAAGTGAAAGAGTAAAGCTAGGTGTCTGTACTTTGCTCTGTGCAGAATGCTGATACGGTCACTGGACTGGACAAGTTGGCCATTTCTATACCAGCGCCCAGGAACGTTTCCAGGAAGGATCTCACAGTGCAGCTTCAGTGGCTGGCCAAGCAGTACTGTTGCATCCTGTAGATCTTGCAGAATCTTCAGAGGTTTCACTGAACCAGCCAACACAAGGCACAGTGAAGGGAGAAACAGCCAGGGAGAAAAAGCAAGTAGAACAATTGGGAAGAAGTGAGCAATGGAAGTTTAAAGAGGCTTTATATAACTGTCACTTGGCTCAGAAAATGTTGGTAGATGATTAACCTTGAGAAAATAATTGATTTTCTATAAACTGCAGTCAGTTAGACTGGTATTGGAAATGAGATAATGGTACACACAGTCCACTTGGACACGGGACTCAGAGGTGCCCCCAGTGGCCATGATGGAATATGTCGCTGTGTCCTCTTTCACGGCATCATCTATGATCAGCCAGTGCTTGGTGCCTTCACTCTTCACACGATACCTTGAACGCACCCCAGTGGGAACCTCCACCCCGTTCTTCAGCCTATTGTAGACAGATAGAAAAAGGGAACAGTGCTTTAGAGTTTATTGTTCTGCTTCAAAAGTGTATAGAATATAAGCAAAAGTGAGCAATCTGTTTTTCACACTGACTTATTTGTTATTCCTCACCATTTAACTTGTGCACCTTCTTCTGACACCTCACACTCCAACTCAATCCTTTCATTGACGGTAGTCTTTACAGCCTCCAGCTCTTTGACAATCTTCACCGGCAACTCTGTAGAGAAACACACAGATTTTGACTAATTTTATGTATTTCCATTAATCAAATCATATCATCACTGTCCAAAATAGAACATATATCTCCATTTCTTTATTTTTTCTTCTAAATCAGGGGTTCTTGACCTTTTGCCACTCATGGCCCATGCAACTGGCCAAAAAGCATGCGTGGCCCCCAAGAGGGTATTGTATTTTTTTTGAAAAGGCATTGTGTTATTTTTAAAAAGGGCAAGTTTCAGATTGATGAATTTATAGATGTACCTTTCACAAACAGTTCAGTTGTAGACTTTTCTTCTCCAGCAACCACTGAATAGGCAGCATCATCATTCATCTGGCAGTTGTTAATGACCATAATCCTTTGTGTGCCCTTGTGCTCGAAGATATATCTGCGCAATGAATTAATCATATCAATTACTCTACATGTACCTGAAAAACCTTTCAGTGCTACATGGTAGTAAACAGTATAGTGTTCTTCTGGTCTAATACTTGATAATATATGTAAGAGTAGAAAACCAGAACAGTATAGTGTGGACGGTTTCTAGTTTAATCTGGAATTTATAATAAAGTAGGCTAAAATAAGCAATGAAATAAACACATTTAGCTGTACACCATGATGTATTGGTTAAAAAAACCTTAAAATATATATTCCCAGAATTAACTGACCTATTACAACTACTAGCCTAATCCACCAACACCCCTGTTCCCAGGGACCAACACTGACAAAGTACATAGGCGGGACATGTCACTGATCACAGTTTGAGCTGAACTGACATGCAGACTTACTTCCTATTACTTAAGGCCAAAAGAAGACCCAGAATGGAACCGGAGCGCAGGATGGAAGAGGTGGAAGTTATGGTGCACAGATGAAAGCACCACGGCACAACAGGCAGAATTGGACAGGACAGAAGGACAAAAAGACATCATGCCTGTAACAACTCTGAGAGCCAGCTCTGAGAGCCATTGTTATAAAGTTATAGTAAATAAACATAAAGATGTATAGATGTACAGTTAGATAAATAGATAGAGATAGATAGAGATAAATAGATAGAGAGAGAAACAGACAGACAGACAGAGACATCTCCCAAAAAACAAGAGCTCCTGGGACATCAGACAACATCAGAAATAATGAGCAAGAAAGTTGCACTGACCACCCAGTTGGCTTTAGCGTAGCATGGCTTTGAACAGCTCAGTTGAGGACAAATGTGTTTGTTTCTGTACTTCTTGTAGGGACAAATAATAATGAAGCAGAAATTTGCTTAATTGCAGTGAATATTGAATTACACTGTTGCCATTAACATGTTCAGAAATGCATTAAATAACAGGTCCTGTTCGAAAGCCAGACTCCATTAAAGTCCTGTAAAGGCGGTAGTGCCTTTTCCTGCACAATTAAGGACCTGTCGTTAATAACAAAGGATCATTATTCTTATGATACACGACATTTCCATTTCAGAAGGAGCTCAGGACCCACACATGAGCCACAGAACACATGGGAAATTTCTGCATTCACTACAAGACCACTTGAATCTTTAAGCAATTGGCTGTGTGTAATGGTTCACGGTAAGGTGGCCTGTAAGAGCATGCAGCCTTAATAAGGCGCAATGAAAGCAATTCCAAACGCATCACTTCAGAACTCCCTATGGTTAAAATATTAGACAGACTATCTCACATGAACCATTACACCTGGGTCCTGCAGCAGCCCAAGATACAGGTAAAGCCTCAGGAAAAGCATACCACAAATCAAACACATTTTATGGGAGCATCCCAAAAATGCCTTTCATTTGTGAAAAAAGAAGGGAATAAACACAATGGCACAAAAAGAACCTAAAGAACCTACTTAGGAGTGGGACGAATTTCCTGGCCGTTCTTATACCATTTCAGATCAATCGTTGGATCAGCCATGTCCACTATTAATCGTATCTTCCCCCCTTTGTCCACCTGATATGCAGGGTCCAGCTTCTTGGCAAAAGCTGCAGGAAACAGTAATTGGTCATTTGTGGGAAGAAGTTGCAGAACAAGTCAGACTGAATGGATGGAATTTCACTTGGAAATCTCATGCACTACTTTTCAGCCTCTGAGAAAAGTGCACCTTCACTCTTCTTCTCTTCCTTTTTTGTCTTCTTCAGTCGCTTCAACAAGCCACGGAGGTCAGTGATGCCGTAGGTGAAGGCAATCTTCTCATACTCGTCTGGCCGGGCGTTTTTCAGAATCTCCCACACGTCCACCTCTGGTGCCTCCTCCTGCTTTGGTTCTCTGACACCACAGAGTACAATATTCAGTTCAGCGGTCACCAACAGGCTTTTGCGACATGCGTTGAGGAACCGAGATGCTAACTAATAGCTTTGTTAACTTGTATTTGTAGATTGAACTTGTATTGCTTTTCAGCTGAGGATGTTTACTCATGCTGGGCCTGTTGGTGGTTTCACCAGCTCCTCCTCTCTAATTCCTCCGCACATGTCACACAAAGAGATGGGCAAAAGAAAGATCTAATCTTCTTCGTTCTAGTTTTTCTTGGTTCTGTGGATGTCACGAATGAATTGTTATACAGGAGAAATGAAAGAGCAACACAAACCGACTCCACTCTGAGGGACTGGTCAGGGTACCCTTATCATGAAAGCGATATGGGGTGTTTGCAAAAAAAAAAAAGAAAAAAGACAAGGGCCAGGTTTTGTTACCAGACACTATCCATAAGTCTTGCACTGTAAATCTCTATTTAGAGGGTAAATTGTAAATAAACCACAGGGATTTTGTCAGTGGAAAAGATGTGATTATCTGAATATTTATGACAAGATTAATCATGTCTGTGAAGAATACACTGTCAATTGTTGCATAACCTCTAAAATCATTATTAAGTCAATATGAGGCTTTGATGAAGAGGTAAGATGATCTTCAGTTTGTGAATAACAGTCTGCTATATGCTGTTTATGAGAAGGCCCATCCCTTTGCAGAGCTCCTACTTCTATAAGCTCATAAGAAGTGACTCCTTGGGATTAGATGTGAGGGTTTATTAAGAGTGAAAAGAGGTGTTATATCATGGTTATTGAGGGTGTTATGTTAGAATGAGAAGTTCAGTTAGTAATCAGCAGTCTGTCAAACAGGCTTTTCTTTCACAGACATTTTTCCTGAATGTCTGGAAGATTTGAGGCGAATGATTATTTTCATTTCCTCTAATAAGTGTTTCAGATCTGCATATACTCAAGCAGGCATTAAGAACACTGAAGATTACATTTGCAGCTGAGTTCATATTTAAATTTTAATTGATAGTAATACATTCAAATGTAGCGATAACACTATTTCGCAGCTTCATTTAGAGGTGGTCCACCAACTACTCATAAATTACTGGAAAGTTGTGCCCTTTGGTTTTTAAAACTGTCTCCTGCCTAAAAGTAGCCATCAGAATGTGCAGGCCCACTCTTTTAGTAACATCACTGCTAAGGGGTCTATTTAACTATTTAGTCCTTAGTTTTCTTATAATGGTGACACCACACACACATAATTTTTCATTAACTCCAGAGTTTTTGCCATAAACACAGCCAGTAATCCAAGTACTAGTGTAGCCATAAAGCTGTTCAGGTGGTTCCTGTTTACTGCTTAAAAGGTTTAAATCACAAAAACAAAGGGCAATTTCCATGATTTCTGAGCGTTCCTGGAACTTTCATGAATGCTGCCTTTAAATAAAGTGTTACCAGACTACAGTAGGCCAACACTCTTGCTTGTCCAGTTTCGATAGCTACAATCCATGCTTGGTAATCTATAGGATTACAATACTTACCGAGGGTAAGGTCTAATTTAATTCCCTACTTTCTGTACTAACCTGGTGTTTCTGAATATGTGGGGAAGAAGAAGAGACAAGCCAAAATAAATGTGGAATTTAATTTCTGTGAAAGGAATTTCCTAAAATCCTATTCACCGAACAGCAAAACAAAAAAGCATCAACCCAAGAAATGCAGTCTTTGTAGGGAGAAAAAAGAAAGAAAGAAAAAAACCTCAAAAATGCCTTTTTGTCAAACAAGTGATTTTGAGAGTGGTCACTGGTTTCCACACTGGTTAACTTACAGCACCTTACAATAACACGAACAAACCAGTACTGAACATGTTCATCAAGGCATTACAATAAAAAAGTCTCTTCTCTGTTTAATAAACTTAAAAAGAAAGAAGGAAGAAGAGGGAACCCTTGTTGGGGGTTAAAAAGGTTCAAGAAAGAGACAAAAAAGGAACTTGGCCCCCGGAGGGGAAAACTGTGGTTCTCACCTATGTTTGAGAAGCCCACTAAAGTCAAGCTCCCCTGCATCGTCCTGGCCTTCACTGCTGTTGTTAACAAGAAGAGATTAATGGAGATTTAATTACAAAGACAGTCTCAAACACCAGAATAAAAACAACGCAACCAGAGCCCCTGCCTGCAATCTGTGCATAAGTGGCAAGCTAATGCATGATTGAGGCACGCACAAAAACCTTTCGCTGTGTTGCAGCAACATCACTGAGCGAACTGGTTTGTGCACAGCCTATAAAGAGTGGTCCCAAGAGACCGATGACAGCGTTCTCACATCACTGCTGCAAAACTGCCTTGCAAACAATTTGTGAGAACACTATGAGCCAGGATAGTTTGCGTTGCTTTCTGACACATGACCGGGGAGACTTTCCAAATGCAAGCGTTGGCCTTACACAGTTCAACATGTTGGTTTGGATGTTGTGTTGTTCAGACGGTGGGTTTATGAATATCCTTAGAATTAGTTCATAGGGTAACACTGAACTTCACCAAACCATGATCCAACATAGGTTTGTGAAAGATTACAGAAGATAAATAATAAAAAACACAGTTATCTTCTTGATTGAGTCAGCAATTGAGTCTTTGTCATGAAAATAAGTGTCAAAATCTGATCAATAAAAGGTTGTGATCCACATTGATGCCTATTCCAACTTGTTCCTCATGGTCCTATGAGCTGCAATAATCTGACATCTTGAAATGTTCTTATAATATGCTAACAAGCAGGACTGAACTCACATGACCTGGTTTGTTGTCTTTTTTTTGGCCTAACAATTTACCACAAGAACAAAACTGAATCAGACGAAGGGTCTCATGTTACCTTCTTTTAAATGCTGAGCGAATGTCAATACTTTGAGACACCTCTGGAATATCTGTGAAAACAAGGCAAATACTTATTTTAAAACATGCTCACACTTTATCTGAAGATATCAAGCCAGTGTGAAGGAGAAGACAAACCTTTGACCTCCAGGTCAAAAGAGCAGCTATCAAACTTATCCTTATAGGTGACCTCACATCTGTAGTTTCCAGCATAGTTCTCCTTAGCCTTGATGATGTGCATCTCAAACGTGTGAATCTGCAGTGGCAACAAGTTGAAATGTGCAGAACAGTTTTCTAGACATGAGATGCATTCTTTAGAAAGGTCCCTCTTTTAGGGTAACTGCAGATATGATTAACCTTCGTGAAGCGGTCAAAACTCTCCTTCAGCTGCAAGTGCTTCCCTGTCTTGCTGGCTAGATCCATCCATTTCCCTTTGAACCATTTGATTGCTGGTTTGCGAAGTAAGTCCTTGGCCTCTACTTTCGCAATGAAGGTAATGTCTCCACCTTTAAAATGTATGAATTGGTTTGGTTATAGCTTTAAGAAAAATCCCAAATGTGACCTTTTGCACAAGACTATGGAGAAGTCCAACTGATTCATTTTTCTGTATAAGAAAAAACAGCAAGCAGAAAAATATATAAAGGCCTCTAGCTCTAGAGGCCTCAATCTAGAGGCCTAAAGGCCTCAATCTGTCAATGTTCAATTAACACTCTGTACTTTAGTGCACCCTACAGCCACTTCAGCACCTCCATCCTGCCAATCTAAAACAAACCAGCTACAGCCAACCAGTGTCCTCCCAATAAAAGCTGCTTCGAAAGCTGCCACTGACATTATGTTCCCCCTCAAAGAGACACTCACATTCACACAAGCAGCAAACCTTAGCCGCCTTTTACTTTTACTACATTTTAACTGACTAGAGATATCTGAGGCGTTCAGAAACACTATGCAATCTCACCTAACATTGTGTTCAGGTACTTTTTAGCCATTGTTAACAGCTGCGTACAGGAGAACAGGTCCATCTGATCTCCATAGACAAACGCTGGCAGTAGAGTGGGTCGTACTGATAAGCTTAGTGGCACACCACTACTTGACTCAGAAGCAGTGAAAAAAACATTTTCTCTGTGGTGATCACACTTCACACTTGGGCAATCTGATGCTTGAATCTGGGTTTAATGTACGCCGACAGAATGCCACCTACCGAAATGTATAGTGCCAACAGTCATGTTTGTTGCTGGAAGGTACAGTAATCTGGAGACTAGGCCCCTTTGTTCCAGTGAAGGTAAAGTAGTGTTAGAGCCACAGCATACAACTGCATTTTACACAATTATATCCTCTTAACTTTATAGTAACAGTTTTTCCTGTTCCAGCCCGTTCCCCTGTGCATTAAGCTATTAATACATACAGTGGAGGAACACTGGTGTTTACAAAAGGCATGGAAAGTATCCCTGCAGATTTCTGCGAAAAAATAGAAAACACATCTCTCAAAAAGAGAGGAAGGCTAATGTAATAAAAGGCAATGGCAGGCTGCACTAAATACTGACAAATGTAATTAATTGTTTGGTTTAAAGTGTAGTTGTTTATTTAAAATGCTTTCCATCCTGATGCTGAAGCTAATGGCTGCTTTGATTGGAAATTATAAAAATAAAAGATTGATCTCTGACTGTACATAAAAAATGAGCTGGGATGGATGGAGTCCTTAACTACATTTACACCAGACCTTTAACTTTGCCACTTATAAAATACTTTTTGGTAATGGAAGACATATTCTTTATTCTGACAGCATTAAAGCGTTGGGATTACCGACCTACAGTAATGGACCCACTCTGGGGCTTCTCAATCAGTAAGGTAGAAAGGGGAGGGTTTTCAATCTGCTTGTCAAGGTCCTCAGGGGGCTGCCCCTCCCCTAAAGACCACACTACAGAAAGAGCACAACATAATCATCAACAAAAACATGTTTAGCAAAATACAAACTAACCATACATACACACAAATTGTAAGAAACTCCACATCACGACTCTATGGACACCGTAATCTTCTGAAAAAACAATATTATATACATATATACACTCTGTCATACACAAATACACACACGCAGCTGAGAACATAGCATAATGCAACACTGAAAGCGGCACTAGCAACGATAAATCATAAACCGTTAACCTGTAAAAGAGAAAAAAGAGATAAATGATTATCATAGTAAAAGACCTGTGTGAAACCTGTGCAGGAATAAATGGCGCCATTTGTTTGATTTGTTTGTTAGATTTGCAAAGTCTTCAGATGGTCTCCTTTTGAAGAAATCTCTTTACTTATAGTGGTATCCTACTCTGTTAACCCACCCAGTGATAACCTGCCCAGTGTTTTATTATAGAGGCCTGTTCATTTTCCCATGGCTTATGAAAAAGCAGAGAATATCCAAAGCCCCATAGCTTCCTACAAGCAAAGTTGGGGTTTGGCCCTATGGTGCTTTTTGAAAGCTCTCTTTTTCATAAAATACAGTGGTTTTGGCCAAATGAACCTGGACAGGGAGTGCATTAGTCAGATTCCATTTGACCGGCCATCCTAAGAAAACGAACTTGAATAAAGCCTCTGTACTCAGATCCAGTCGTTTCGCTGAATGTGCACAGCGAAAACGCTGCGTGTATTTCCACTGGTTTATTAGAAAGACTTGCAGCTGCTTTCACGGCTAAAGGATTACCTGAGTCTTTTCTCCCCATGGCTGACTCGGGGACGCTATCATCTAAATAGAGACAGAGAGAAATTTTACAGCACATTATGGTTACGGTGTAATTCAGTGCAGCAGACATGTTAGGAAACGCTCACATGGAGGAAGAGCATGCAGTCAGGGGGAGATGCAGTCTTTGTCATGTTTGGCTTTGGAAACATATGTATGAGTGTTTAGTTTACCGTCGTTCATATACGTTTTACACAACAAACATTTATTTTAGAACTACACCCACATACAAATAAATCTAAGTTTCGGTTGCATAGACATCCACAGGTCAAGACAAGTCAAGAGTGATTATATTTACAGCCGTGTGCAAATGTTTGGACATCCTTGGTCAAATGACAAGTCAGAATGAGTTAGTGCATCCCCTGCAGGTAACAATTTCCTGCAAATAGTTTTTTGCACAAAATCTTTTGCAAAGGCCAAATTTTTATGTTTTATATTTTCTTCCCAAAACATTCAGCAAGTAAACAGTGACCGTGTATTAAAATGTGCAGAAGTGTGTTAGCTGTAGAGGATGTGTACTTTTTTACACTTTATATTTTAATGACACTTATTAACACAAAACAAAACCTGTCATTTAACTAGGGGCACCCAAACCCAAACTGTAGTTCATATGACTTTGTGTTATTAGGAATGATCTCATCTCCTCTTCAAACATAACTGAGAATCACACATAACCTCTTTCATATCTAAATGCTTCCACTTCCAGGCATTGTTTTAATTAAGTCTGATCGCTTTACTGTCAGATGTAAGGTGATTAGGGGATTCTTACTAGGCAGATCAACAGAAAGTTTCTTGTGTGTACTGCCGTCCTCTGGAAAGGAAACACAGTGTTATTAATCGACATCTGCTTCCGTTTTCACAGATAATGAATTCAAATGAGCAAATCATTTCTGCTATGTCAGCTGTAATCATCAACAGATAGAGTAGTGTCCTGTCCACCTGACTACCATCAAAGTGTGACAAAGACCTAAAGCAAGTATGGTAAGCATTGAAGGGATGGCAAAAAACAAATACACATACCACTTATAAGTATGTGTACACTTGCACATACATATGAGCATATTCATCCACTATGAATACTTAGATATGTGTATATGTATAAGCTGCATGTATGATCATGTATGATGTTTTCCACAACTGGACCTTTATATGTGCATATAAAGGTTATGCTTGTAGGAATGTTTGATAATATACTGAATGTATACCTGAGTACATACATTTAGTACATATCCTTGAATGGAATCTCTGAATAATGGGAAATTCCATTATTTTTTCCAATTTTACGCATAAGTAATGAGTAAAGATACAAAACAAAGTCATTCACTGTGTTTCTTGTGAAGAGCACTGTTCTAGGAAAACTTAACAATTCTAAATTGTTCACAGTTATGGGAACCAAACGAGTTTAATGGCTCTAAAAGCTATAATTGGGACATATGTGCTGTCTCTGCCACGCCTCTGGTGTTCACAGTCACCGGACTACTGAGCTGGAGGTGTCCTGCTACACCCCACACTCCCTCTGTCCACGTGGAGGTTGGTTTTGGTTTGGTGCGTTGCTCGGCAGTGTACCTGTGTTAGGCTAGCCCTCATGTTCTCACTGTTAATGACAGTGAGATACCGTCGTGTCTTCAGGTGTCTCCCCTTATTACTTTACAATGTGTTTCTGATTGGTTGCTGTGTTCCTGCTCCCTCATGTCCCCAAGTTTAAAAGCCAACTGGTCCAGCAGTATGGTATGAAGTCATCATCATAATCCACCATACTCTCCTGGCTTCATGTTTACTCTCTCCTGTTTGGCTCGTGGATTCTAGTTGCTGCTTAAGTAGAGCTCCTGTCTACGCAGCAGTACAAAGTTCAAAACCTTTGTTGTGTTTGAAACTAACTTTTATTTGTCTATCTTTGTCTTTCTGGATAGTAACCAATGCAGCTGAAGCGCCCTCAGGCTTCCCTTCATAGCGCCTGCATGGTTCAGACCCTCTGAGCCATTGTGTTTTCCAAGACTCCACGTTTGGAGCAGAACCTGCCTCAGAACAGTTCCTAGTGGATTAGAGGATACGCCCGCCAATGGAACGGGGTCTTTTCAAGAAGCAAAAGAGAGAGAGAGACTGCCCGTGTGGACTCTTTATGTGTTGGCTTTATTAAAAGTGTTTTTTATATTATTATAACTCCTGCATCTGCGTCGTCCTTTTCAATAGCAAACATGACAATTGAAAGAAATGTTTTCCAATACACTTCCTCATTGTGTTACAATAAAGATTTTAATGTATAGATGTATTTTTCAAATCTGTTCAAGGCAGAGAGGTATGTTTAGAGTGTTGTATTAGAACGCCCAAGGAAACCTTACTATTTTTTTCAGACTAACCACTACTTTACCATCAGTGATATTTTACCAACAGGGATGTAAATGCACTGATCATTTTGGTTATATTCGCATAGTTGGTCATCACTGGTCCCTACCACCCCAACTGAAATCTGAGTCTGGAATTTGAGTGAACAATTTCACATCAAGCAACTATGAATGACTTTGTTTATATCTCAAACACTGAATTGAAAAAAAAAATCTATAACAATTCTCTGAAGCCCAATATTTGTAATTTTTAATACATACATTTTACAACAACAGATATAACCCTGCACAAACATTTATAAAAGCTTATTCCATTATGTGCTGTTGTCATAAAGTTTGCTTTGGTCAATTCTGGTGTGATTTCATCACAGAAAATGTTATGACAACTAAAGTTTGTTAGAATAAGTCTTTGATCTAAATGCTTGTGTAGGTTTATTCTAGTTGTCATTAAAGGTTTATGTATATGTAATGTAGCTTTAACAATACTGGCCTCCAGTGAATAAATGCATTTTTTTTTTATTTAAGCTTAAAATTTGCCAGAATGTTCCCTTAAACCCTTTTCAGAGGAATTTCTCAGCAATATATTACTCTTCTCCACTGTTTGATCAATTCCAGCCTGTTACTGATGCTTTCTGTGACACCAGATACAACAGAGCTGCTCTACCGTTTCCATGACTCCTCATCAAGGAGGATATGAGGTGAGGAGGATGAATTGCCATGGTTACCAACCTGATGGGGGAGGAGGTGATGGAGTGCTGGCAGTGATATCATCATCTTTATCTGCAATAAAGGTGTGATTGACACACAGACCCACCTGTCATTGAGTTCCAACGTTTACCAAAGCACCAGCACAGCATGCAAAAGCAGACAAAGTGAGAGCCATGATTTCTACAGGCATGACCCCCAACTGGCAGGGCGGAGTCACGCTATAGCAAAATGGTCGTTAAAAAATGAAAATAGCACTCGCCAACACTTTAACATGACAGATTTCTCCAGATACTACTGAATGGAAGAGAAATGGGTGTTGTGTATGAAATGAAAAGGCATGTTGGTAAAGCAGCAGCACTATGATGTCTTATGATTTCACATGCTCGTCTTAGGGCCAGCCAGGCTGGATAGCAGTGCATGTGTCTTTTTGATGGAGCTGTGAATGGAGGAAGATGCGGCCAAAGTGCCAAAAAGAACAATGGTTTTAAGCGATGTAACAGCAGAGCTTTCTCCCACACAAACTCAAATGGTGCCACACACATCAAAACACAGTGGACCCACCAAAACAAAACTGGCACATACATAAGCTGACTTTGTGGTACACACACATTCAGTCGACACAGACACAAGCACATACATGAAACCAAAGTGATACACACAAGCACACTGTGGACAGACAAATATACTTCATACGGTGTCAGACCTTTGAGGGAGGGGGGAGGAGGGGGGACCACCATGACTATCGGGGTTGTATCAGCAGTCTTCACTGCATCATTCATTGGTGGTGCTGATTGGGACAAGGCTAGTGGATTTTAGTGCTCTCTCTCTCTCTCTCTCTCTCTCTCTCTCTCTCTCTCTCTCTCTCTCTCTCTTTCACACACACACACACACACAC
>JBBJLR010000133.1:17668007-17692042 GCA_037577145.1 Brachypetersius gabonensis | reverse complement strand
GACCTCTGTGCTTGCAAACAAGGGTTTTGCCAATAAGTATTAAGTCTTTTTTTGTTAGAGGGTTCAAATACTTATTTCCCTCAGTGAAATGCAGTTTCTATATTTTATCTATCTTTTATCTATCTATCTATCTTTTATTTAAAGATAAAGTTTCAATTTTCGTTTTGATGTGCTGTCTGTCACTGTTAAAATAAACCTAACATTAAAATGATGCTGTTCTGAGACTTTTCATTTCTTTGCCATTGGACAAACTTACAAAATCCGCAAGGGGTCAAATACTTATTTCATCCACTGTATGCTTACTGAAGACTGTGAGGTGACTGATTGATCATATTTTTGACTGACATATTTTTTTCCTAGATAGATGATAGGATTGCCTTTTGGTCTATACAGAATGGTGTCTTCTCTTCTGAGGGCATAAAATTGTATCATTTTCAGGAATTTCCCCTCATCAGTTAAAGACTTCTTTTTAAGTCTTGTGGGAACTGAATGGGAAAGTAAACCAAATGGTAACTGTCATTCAATCCAGAACAGCAGCTCTGTATTTGGTAAGGATGCTATATAAAGCAGATTGGCATAGGGACAGTAAAGCCAATAAATGGCACACCAGTTATCTCAATTGGCTCAATTACTGCATTATACAGCATCATAGACCGAGGGATATTTTACTGGGTTGACACATGAATTGCTCAGTGGTCCACTGCTGCAGTGTTGGGTGACTGGATGAGTTTAAGGTATGTGGCCTTTATTGGTGACAGGCACTCCTGTTAGCTGGCCCATTTATAACCCTGAGTAGGCTCCAGTGGTAAATGCTGGGCTTATGTGCTGTATCATGTGGGGCTGCTACAAAGAGCAAACAAAACCATTTGGGATGGCCTGGGCTGGGCAAGGGTTCACATCTCACTAGGGGTTTAGCCATGAGGTCACCCACTGAGAGCTGAGAAAGAACGGAACAGGCAGCCACAGTGCCATCTGCTTGCATGTATGAGCATGCCCTCATACACACAGGCACATGAACAATACAAAAAGCAGGACTAGATTAGTATTAGGTTCATTTTAAACACTATATACAGTGTAAGTACCATAAGCTTCTGATTTCTTGTGGAACAGGGGCATTTCTGGACTTTCCTGACCTAATGAGGAAGGAATGAACACTGTGTGTGAGAACAGAGAAGCTTGTCACTATAAAGATGGCAGTGGAAAAGAGCTCAGCTCTTAATTTTAGACTACAATGCACACTGTCAAAAAAAGCAATGTAGCCTACTGTCCACCAAAGTACAAACAATATGAATGTACCCTCAAGGTACAACATGTGCTTAAGAGCTTAAGAGTTTTCTACATTCACTTTCTCAAGTTTGTACTTTTATTTAATTACTTAAGATGTTTGTCAAACATCTCTAGGCACTGAAGATGTACTCTTGTGGGTACCATCCCAGTGAAAAAAGCACAAGAGAGTGTGTCGGCGATATTAACTTCGTTTTGTGATAAAGGTATGTTTCCTAGCCCTAAAACCAGGGGCGCAACTACTTACTTGCTCGGGAGTGGCCAGGCACTACGTTTCTTAAATATTTTAAACAGCATATTTAGAGCATAGTTATGACTTAAAAGCACAAAAATAGTTTTAAAACATAAATGTCAATGATTTATGATTCATTTTTCTGTCCCTCCCTTGTTTTGGCGCCCCCCATATACTGCATAACCCATTTTTGCGCCACTACCTAAAACCATCTATTTCAGTCACATTCACTTCTCAGGCGCCGCGGGAAATATAACAAGCAAGTTCATTTTATCGTCTCCCTCCACACACACACCCCCACACACACACACACGCACGCACGCACGCACACACGGTCAAAATACAATTGAAAAATGGTCGGACGTTTCAATGCACATAAATCCTATTGCAACATCTCCACCTGGAGGACATGTGCTTTACTGCACAGACTCTTTGGTTCTCTGGTCTGTGGAGAAAGGTGGAGAAACGATACTAATCACGAGATGCTTTAACTGTTAACAGGATGACTGGTGAAGCTCAGAGGATTTTTAGCATCGTTCCAGTTAGGTTTGGAATTAAGATTCGAGTCATATTTTTAAGTTAAGGTTCAGGTTGAGACATGGGCGTAAATTTCATTTAACAGTAGGGGGAGGACAATACATTTAAAATTTCTCATGAGCAATTTTTTTAAGGGGACACAAATAATACAGTCAAATTGTACTTATAAATAAAAACAAGGAATAAAAAAAAGGTTTAAAATTTTATTTAAAATGAATAAAGACACTTAAAAACAACGGAAATTGATTATACAAAAAAATACAGTGGGGTGAGTTCGGACGTAGCACATTAACATTAAGTTAGCATTAAGCCAAAACGTCACAAATAAAACAATGCATGGCGTGTAAGTTGCAGTGCACTATGCAGCAAGCTTTTGCAAACAAGCTAACGTTAACTAGATAAGTAATATTTTAATCGCTAATATAGCAGATTCATGGAAAATTACATCGGTAATCAGCATTTTTGCCGCAACTAATTTATGAATGAGTCTGCATCAACTACATTAAAGACAATCGCTTTATTTAAAGTGAATAAAATACCCTACTTACTGGAGTTACACATTAATTAAACCGCAGCCACACATCTGACTCGTATGTGTTGAGTAGGTGAGCCAAACCACTGTGAGGAAGGGCAGGGGAAACTCAACTGTTTCTAAATGCATTTTTTGCGTTTGTTCTTTTTTTCTACTTACACGATTATTTTAGCTATACATGCATATGTTTTTCTTAATAGAGAGTGCTTATGCTAATTTATTTTCAGCTGAAAGTTCAATAGATACCGAGTTGAACGTTAAATCAAGACTGAACATCTACAAGGTTTTTATAGTGAACCTTCCAAATAAAGCGTTACCAACCTGTTTTTGTCTGCAGCATCTTTAAAGGCATTTTATCTTAAATTCATGTGATACATTTTGAAAACACTGTCATAAGAGATCCCTCAGAAAGGAGCTGTTGCTAAACAACAGCAAATTTGACTCACTATCCTCATTTTAAAAGTGTTTTAAAAGTCTGAAACACTCATGACAAATACACACGTCTTAATATACAAAAAATCTTTTGTATTAATTAGCATTCATTAATTATTATTTCTGATAGTTATAGCATTTTATTATTTGTATTGTTATTGTTATACAGACTTTATATGGATTCAGATACATATCCTATGGGTCAGTAAAGTATAAATATAATCATTAGTACTTCTTGGAAAAACTGTGCATGAACACAGAATCTGAATAATGATTAGGTTTTATGTTTCAAATGTCAAGAATGTTGTTACCCATTTACCTAAGCTGATGGTATTTGCTCAAGGGTACCTCAGTGGTGCCACCAGCAGTCCTGGAGTTCAAACTTCCTATTTGCGGGGGCAACACCTTAAACACCAGACGACCAGCTGCCCCAATAAGCAAAGGTGCCCAGCCCTGTTTCTGAAGTCTTACCTTGCACATGTCTGTGTTTTCACTCTCTAAAAGGATCACCTCTTACTTTGCCCCCATGGGAACATAGACTTTAGAGCAGCAATGCCCAGAATCAGTCCCGGAAGGCCAGTGTCCAGCGCAGCTCGGTAGGTCCCCTCCTCAAACGCTCTTATTAAACCTGGGATTTAACAGATAAGTTGTACCAGGTGTGTTTGAGCAGGGAAATCAGCAAACTGTTGAACACCAGACCCTTTTTAGAAAGCAATGAGATACTCCTGACACAAAGAAAGTAAAGATGAGTTTATTCTTTTGAAATTACAAGTCTGAAAGCTTACTTAAAAAACTGTTTTCAGTTTAGAGATGACTATATTGCTTGATATACAGAGCTATGCTGTGTAACATGCTGAGGTCGTTGCGGCCTTGTCAGAGCACTAATAAAGTTCAGTTTAAGGGATGTTGCATCCTGTGTTTTTATGCTATAGGCAGCTCTTGTGCTGGTTTGTTTTATTCAGTATTATTGCTGGAACACCAAGGAACTGACGCAAGTTGTGTACAGATTTCACACATACAGTATGGCTGTTTCAACTGCAAGCCCAAGCAGGGCCTCATTACTGCCACACACTATACATACTATAATATTCTGAAAAATTTGGGAAGATCTCTGTCAGTTTAGGGCATTCTTCACTCCTTGTTGACTCCTTAGTGTAGTGAGTGCGGCTCTGCTGAACTGGTAGGTCAGTTTTTTCCTCACTTTGATGATCTCTCCCGAGCGAGTGTAGTTTCTCAGGGCACGGGACATCTTCTGGTAGGTCATGGGCCTCCTGTTGCCTTTGCGTTGGCCCCAGAGTTCTGCCACACGCTCCTTGTTTGTGGAGGAGAAGCGGAAAACTCCTGCTGATGAGGGAACCCATGACACACAATGGGCCATTTCAGGGTCCTCTAGCATCTCAAACAGAAAGTGGAAAAGGCGCAACTTCTTCCCTGCAATCATAGAAACAGACATTTGTATTTAAACATTGTATGTGTGTGTGTGTGTGTGTGCGTGTGTGTGCGTGTGCGTGTGCGTGTGTGTGTGTGTGTGAATGCTTTGGATCAGAAGGTGTGGCTATTTTTTGGCACAGCCTAAGCATTTCTCCTACAAGACATAATGAAATGGGTCTTTGTTGAGAAATCATTAAGATAAAGATCCCCTGCACACTACATTATAATCAGCTATAACTATTTTGTGGCAATGAGGTACAGATGAAAGATAAGTGAGAACAGCAAACTGTGTGGTGGCAGTTAAAGGTAGGACTGGCCACCCCTGAGCTATTGTTCCCTAAGGCAGTGCCTAGCTGCTCTGTTATTATCTATCAAACCACAAAAGCAGAACTAACCTCTGCCTACAGGTGTAGAGCTGGGCAATGATTCAGCTTTTACATGTGGAGGTAAAGGCCTCGCCGGACCAGCCAGGGTGTTTAAAGCGGGCTCAGCACAAACATTCTGCATGACTGATTCCCTCATTCCAAACTGCACACCTGGATCAAATCCATTCACCTTCAGCTGTTGTCCTGAATCCTTTACAGCACAAACCAAACCAAGTCAAACAGTAGTAGACAGCACAAGGTAAGCTTTTAGGTCAGCGGGATTAAAGTTTTGACCTTAAAGTTTAATTAGGGTGGAATAGCCATACCTGCTGCGCCTTTGGTGCAGAAAAAAGTAGTAGAGAATCCAAGTGGTTTTCTCCATCTCTATAGCCCTCTCCAACAGTTTGCTCACTCTCATGGGAACCAGCTGTTGATAAATTAAAGAAATAAAGCACTGAAGTGTAATTACAAGGAAGTTAATGATGTGCTATGTTTACTTAATTCAAGTGTTTGTATGGTTTACCAGTTTATGAAGAGAGCTAAAGGCTGTTAGGTGCCTTCAAGTGAGGGATAATATTATACCTGTTCTCAAACAGCTGCGCTGGCTATCGGTGACGTTTTGAAAATGATTGAAAGATACTTATAGTTAATTAGCTCTTTAATATATTTATATTATACCATATACGTAGTATAATATATATTTATATATATATATATACATATATCATTTAATCAGTGCATCACAGTTTTCAGTGTGTGGCTCCAATTTCTTTTAAAATGCCGTTACTCACTGTTTTCCCATGAGTCCCGTCTTCTAGTCTCTTGTCTCCAGTGCTCTTCAAGGAACTCCAAGATGACTTCCAAATCTGTCTGACACGCCTGTGAGCAATTCTGTCCAAAAATACACACAACTTTATCTTTCAGACACAGACTGAGATTCTGTCATTATAAAGTCCTGCAATATTACAGGCATTTACCATTCTGTTCCTCCGCTCTACAACAGGAAGAGTATCACGGCTTCAGGTTAATCACACTTCCGTACCAATCTTAGACAATTACCATTTCTAAAAGCCCCAAGCTGAATATAATATACATTAATAGGGTCACTTGGGTCTAACCCTGCAGTGGTGCTAATGATCCATGCTGTTGCTGAGTGTCCCTTATTAAGCCCTCAGCAGGGGAGCGGGCAGGCCGCCCTGCCGTGATCTACGACCTGTATGACAAGAGTGGCTTCTCTGACATCGTGTGTGCACCGCACTTTCACAAAGCCAAAACCACCAGAACAGCAGCAGCTCCTGATCTCCCCCTTACACACTCTCTGGCTTTGTAAACATCATGTGTTCCCTTGACCACATCCTCCTCCTAACTGAGCGAGATAAGGAAAGCCCCGCCGCAGTAACACCCTGTTTCTCCCACTCTGCTGCAGAGAACATTTCACAGCATTACTAAGACCCTGAAGATAAAAATGTTGGTTTTTTTCACACAACCACAGTGTAGTAATAGTGTACACTTTACACTAAATAAATACATGCTAAAATACATCTAAATACATAAAGAGAGCCAGATATTTGAACATATCCAGGGGTGTTCAAGAATTTGATCACCCCTGGACAAATGACATATTTTGATCAAAGTAACTTAGTCACACTTTCTGTAAATCATATTTCTGGTAAACTTAGTGCACCATTTCAATTCAAGAGCAATATAAACATATAAGAAAAATAAAACACAAACATACAACTTGCTGTATCTTTCACACAGGCCAAATGTAATATTTCTTTATTTCATTTGAATATTTTTCTATTCTGGAAATAAAATTAAAGTGTGGAGGAGTGTGCACTATGAAATAAAATGATAATTTGTCCAAACCATAGGGTGCTCAAATGTTTGCATATGACTGGATCTCCAGCCAAGCTATTAACGATAAAATTCTTTGTGGGAAGGAAAAAAAAGATCTACAATCTCCCTCAAAATGTGGTCCTTTAAATGTGACCTTCACTTGTTGTTTTAATACACAGTGTTTATTTTCTGTCTTTCGTTCTTGTTTTTCTCCCCCAGAAAATGTGCAACATTTGCTGCTACCATTTAATAAAAAGACAGGCACTCAAACCAGACCCGAGAGTGTCTGGTTTGATTCAGTTACTGTTTGATTCAGTTTTTGACACAGGCAAAAACATGTCCCCAGGATGAAAAAATCCTTTCATCATGAAATAAGACCAGAGAGTTTGAAAAAATGAAACACATTTATTGGAACATCTCACAGGAAAACATCACAAAAAGAGCTGTGTCTGGAGTATTTACACCACTATACTTGCAGCAAAGGAGGATTACATCGCTGTTCAGTCAGGTCCATTTCATATCATCTGTGGCCCCACATACTGCATATAAGGCAAACAACATAAAACCTTTTAACATAGATTCATTTTTTATAGCATCATTTGTCACCCAGGAAATACATATTAACATATTTTGTTTTTATGTTACGTATAATTTTTCTGTCTGGTTTTATGTCCCAGAGGAGTTCATGTATTACAAAAAGACGTACGTCTTTGGTTTGGTTTACTTCATAGCATTAACTGTCCCTCAGGAGCTCTTACACAAGTGCATACAGCAAAGACTGGAGAGGTTGCGAATGCCTTACTCAGATGGAACATATGTTTTCAGGCTGTGGGGTGATGTTAGTACATCAGTGAGGTTGTACTCCCCTTGGTAAGGGTAGTGACCGTACCAGCTGTACCAGTCAGGGCCAGCTGAGCCACAGTAGCCCTGGTCTGCAGGGACTTGCTGATGAGGGAGCAGTTCTTGGGCTGAGGGCCCGGAGCTGGATGCTGCCATGGTGCCTAGTCTCTGCAGGATCAGAGGATTAAACTGGTAGGTAAGTTTGCGCCGTACTTTGATGATCTCGCCAGTGCGGCTGTAGTTGCGAAGAGCCCGCGCCATTTTCTGGTAAGTCATGGCCTTGCGGTTGCCCTTGCGTTGACCCCAGCACTCAGCCAGCTTCTCTTTGTTCTTGGAGATGAAGTGGAAAGTGCCACTCCCGCGGTCCGTCCACTGGATGGAGTCGCCCATGTTGGCATCATGCAGTGCTTCATGCAGGTACTCGTATAAACGCAGCTTCTTACGGCCTGACCGGGAAGAAAGAGGATGAGACTGAGCTTGGCAAAAAAAAATTTCCTTTTACTTTTTAGCTAAGACTGTAGACTTATGTACTGTCCAAAAATCTGAGGCCTCAGAGTATATACAGTAAACCCCCCGCTTATTCACGCTTCAGCAGTCTGAGACTCGAACTAATTGTTGGCTGAAACCACCACATAATTGTGGAAACCGCACACAGTCTTTTTTTTTTGCTTTTGTGACGTCCAGGCTTCGTCCGTGATGTTTATGTTTGGGCGCAGCAGTTAGCAAGGCAAGCAGATGCATCTGAACGAAATGAGCTTCTGCTGCTCAGTGCAGCCCCCAAATATAAACAACCAGCAGGAGGACGAGGGGGCGTGGTGGATGAGGCCTGGACGTCAATGTGGCAATATATAATTTTTCATGCATTTTTGTGCTAAATTATTATGAAAAATATAATTTTTTAATTATGTAACATGAATAATTAAGTAAATTCAGGTACATTTCCATATAAGATGTAAGTATAAAACACGAAGAAAGCGCTTATCGGGATGGTGAAATACAGCTATACTCAGAGGTTTGAAAGTAGCTGCTGCTGCCCTGTGACACATCTCTGGTAGCTGCAGTCCAGAGTTTCTTGAGTGTTCTCGTGTTTTTCGTTTTGTTTTTTTTAAAGCCCTGTATTTTTAATTACTGTAAATTAAATTAACTGAACAATGAAAAATCAGGAAGAGAAGACTAGATTAATATAAATGTACACTGATATAATTAATTATATTTTTAGATCAAAATCCTAACCATTTCCTAAACAATCTTCAGGAAGGCCATAGCTACCATTCAGCTCCTGGTTTAGCTACTTGCAGCTTGCTGCAAATTCTTGTTCCATTGTGCATTAATGTTTTTGTACTTGTTCTAACTTTATATTGGGTTTTTACAAATGTCTTGTTGGGACTTAAACTGGCTTAGGACCTCACACAGTTATACTGATTTCTTCCAAATTCACAGTTCTTATTCTGTGAAGTTTACGAAAGTTATTGTGAAATCTTTGCTGACCGAGACTCCATTAGGTTTGACATAATAGACAAAACATTTGACGTTCAAGTAATGCAACATATTGTCTTTGTCAACCAATAAAGAGAGCAAAGACGCAATACTCACCTTTTCTGAGACGTTCTGGTAAGACTGGGTAAAGTGTTGTGGGCTCTGTCATTCCCCATGAAGATGATTCTGGCACAGTATGAGACCACTGCTCAAAAAACAAGGGAGGATTAGTCATGAAACAAATCCAAAAGATATACAACAGCTCACTTTCAGCGCTGCAAAAAATGGAGCAAAAACCCTGAGTGCTTACTGATGTTTCTGTCCAGTCATAGGAGGCTCCTACAGGCCCATAGTGAGGAGTGTAACAGGAATGGTAACAAGAAGCAGAGTGTGACACTGAGGGCTCCTGACTTCGCTGTGTGTCGTAGTATTTACTCTCTATATTAAAAAAAGAGTGCGGTAAATTATAATAATAGTAATAATAACACTAATATTTAGTAATAATATTAATGAGATTAAGAAGAAGAAGAAATATAATACATATATGTGTGTGTGATTGTTATTTTTATTATTGTTGTTATTATAATGAATTATTAGTAATATAGTTATTATTATATTACTATTTATTATATTTGACTATACATTACAACTACAATATATTATTAATCATACAGTAATATGGTTAAATATTGTATGTACAGTATGTACTGTATACACACACACACACAAACACTTCAGAATGAAAACATTTTCATTTCTGACCTGTATCGCTATAGAATATTTCTGAGTGCCGTTGCATCACATCCATGGCATCCTGAAAATCTTGACTGATATCTGTATCTTCTAGAGATCCCTGCAAAAAGTTTTTGAAAATTAGTTTAGAAACTATGTTGAGACAATTTTCTTAATCAATCTGCCTTATACAAGACAATCTTTCTACAATATCCAGTTGTTATCAAAGTACAGCACATTAGAACCTCAGCTACACAAATTTTTACTCTGACAATTTACTTCACTGACTTTGGTGCTTAATTTCTATAACTCACCATGTTCCTTGTGAAGATCGTGTCTCTGACTCAGTGTTAGATCCAGCTGTGGTCCAGCGCCCGATTTTTATAGTCTGCCCAAGCGAATGGCGTGTATTAGACACAGGCCTATTTAAATGTAGGCCCATTTAAATGTGACAACGTCAAAGCTCTGCTCGTGCAACCTATTCTCAATGGTACTTCTCTTTTTGGAAATGTAGACCAGGCAGGACGACCACATTATCTCTAAATTTCCATCGATAAAAAAATAGCAAAGCTTCCAAGCCATTAGTTTGTTCAGGAATGATATTTGCATTTCTGGTTAGATGCTTTAGGGCACTTGTGTTTATCACTCCAGTAAAATGCTGCTTGAGCTGTCGAACTGCTGTGATTATCTAGCTAGGAATCACGTCAACTGATCTGACACTTATTTCTTAGTTGCTTACATTTCTTAACTTAGGCAGAAGAACACAATCTTGTCCATGAGCTGCTCCATCAGACTCAAAGTAGTAGACACAAGCTTTCATTAAGAATGTCACTTTGTAGCCAGTGGAGTGGCCAGCTTTCACACAAGCTTACTTCAAAGCTGGCAAATAATCTTAAATAAATATCTACAAAATATGAATATAATATCTGTGCATAAGGATTTCTGGACTGCTATCAATGATTCTATAAAGAATGATTATATTAGACTTATGTATTACTGTAAGCAAGCAGCAATCACATTATCCCTAGAGAGCTGTTTCGTGGCCAAATGAATACTTATTAAACTGAAAGAAGACCCACACCTGTTGGACAGCATGTGTTTTTGTGCTCAGTGATTTTAACAGCAAGATAGGCCTCCCTTGCTTACAAGAAATTAAAGGCAGGAGTGTATAAAGTTTGTGTGTGACTGGCATTTCAAAGGCTGATGCTTTACCCTATGTAATCAGACACTTTAAGAAGATCTCATTCAATTTATATCAAGCTACAAATACAGGAGTTTTAAATATCAACCGACTGACTGGGAAAGTTCCCCTTTCAGGTTTGCAGAGCGTAAAACAGTAGATGTGCCGCGATAAAAGGGGCAAGGTGAGATTAGAGAAGCATGCTGAGATTACTGGCATTCAACACTGTGACTGACAGGAACTCACAATGGACAACAGTCAGTATGAAATCAGAAGAAACTCTGTCATGACACAGCATCAGGGACTTAATACAAAACAGGCTGTTATTGAAGATCACACACCAAAGTATATGTTTGACCGTATGTGTGGGGTGCTGGATATATGATAAAAGATAAAAGTATTTTGTGGTTTTGTTTCTGCACTCCCTGATAAAACATGAGTTTGTGGTCTAACTTTTCCTTTCCTCTCTGTGTGTTCCCTCTGGGTCAGATAAAATTATAAATCAAATGGTTTAGCTTAAAGACCACAACATTATTCAGTGCAGTCCAGATTGCTCCAGGGCTGTTTTGGAAAATAAAGCTCAAAGAGCTCTCAGAATACAATGTAGAAAGTACTACCCACATACCCTGTTAGGTGTCTGTTGAAGGAACCTCATTGTATTTTCAGGGCTGTCTTGTAGTTCACCTCACATTTTAGACAAAGAGAAGTTTAATAACGAGGCATCTCTCCGCAAACTTGATTTTTGTGAATAATTTTTTAATACACAATTTGCCTTTGAATATTTGACACTTTTGTTTTCATCGGTTGTTTACAAGCACACCCTTTATGAGGGACTGTGAGATATCTCTCACAATGGCATGCCTTAAAACCTCAACAAAATGGATGGAAACTGCAATGTAAGTTTTTTTTTTCTGCAAAATTAAATTAATTAGCAATTGAAAGCCTGCAGCAACAGTCCTTCAAAGTTTTGGAAGGTAGCCAGATCTTTAAAGGAAATCATGGTATTCTCTAGACGGTTTACTGTCAATGATGGAAGTTTAATTTATGATGCTTTTTATTATATGCAAGTAGTATCTGAAGTATTTTGGTAAAAGCCTTTACTACCCAATTTGCACCCTTTGTAAAATGTAAGAGAAGCATTCAATTTTTTGGTTAACAGTTTATCCTTATTTGTTTTACTCCTGCCTCTTCATATAACCTGCAGCATATGAGATGCCTAATTCTCAGGCCATTTCTTACTGGTTGTATTGGTCACACTTTATTTTAAAGGTCACCTACAGATTATCTAGAGATACTTTATTTTTTTCTGGTAAAACAAGTTTCAGATTATCAGGAGCATTAGGGTTGAGTTTGAGGTTCGGTTTGACGTTATGGTTTGGGTTAGGTTTTAGTACAGAAGTGAAAGTTGGGGTAAGGGTTAGGATTAGTTTTAGGGTTAGGTTTTGCTGTAGATGGGAAGATTAGGCTTTTGTTTGTGGTTAGATTTGGGGTTATATTTAATCGACTTTATTACACTCAATAGATAGATAGTTAAGTGTTAGGTAAACGCAACTCAAGCATCTACAAAACATCTGCATGGACCACTCAAAATAAAGTTTTATGCAAGTGACATTGGAGGACTATGGAGTATAGACAGCTTGTTGAGTTTACCTGCGGTGTCCCTCAGGGATCCATCATAGGTCCAACTTTGTTTTTCTCAATTATAATAACAATGCATAACACTATACAGTACATGTATTGTATATGAATTTGTACATGTATTTGTATATGATCATGAGGTGCAAGTATTATTTATATGCTTATGGTAGTCTATTTGATGCTGGTATTCACTCTACAGATGAGACCATTTCAGGCCTACAGAGATGCTCCGTTGCTCCACTTTTTCATTAAATTTGTTTCTTAGATGAGGTAAAACATTTGAGAGCTCCAATTATTGCAAGTAGACAAGGGTGAAAATACTTTGAATACTGATTGAACTCTGTCACTATATTCAAGTATTGCTGAAACGTAATACCTGTATCCTAACTCAGTTACATGAGACTGTTCCTCTTCTTTTTTCTAGGGAGTCAGCAACACGAGTGCTCTGGTTATCCAATCGCTGAAAACATTTTCTTAGTGTATGAGTTTGGATTAAAGTTTTCCAATAACAAACTCTTAATTTTGGATGTTGTGGTTTTCAATAAACATTACTGTAGGTACATTTCTAAATGTTTTGTGATTTTCATCTGGTGGCAGCATTTAGCAGAATTCCACCACATATTTGATAGATGAAAACTCTCATTCAAAAGTCACGTAGAAAAAAGTTCCCCTGACAGGAAAAATATTATATAGTCATATGTGGAAAAGTGCTGTACTACATTCAATAGCTTTAGAATCTGAACTTCACACCACCCTCCATCACAAAGTACCACTCTTTTTAAGTCATTTACATTCACTGTCAGCATATTTATTTCTTATTTCATGTTTTATCCATATACTGTAGAATGCACCCCTATTAACTCCAGATTGCATTTTTAACTTCAACTTTTTGAATGTTTAGAATGATTACACCCTACTGTTGTCTTATGCAGTGCCCTTCTGGGGTACTGCTTCTAGTTGGGCTCTCTGCTTAAGAAAATAAACAAATTACAATCAAATTATGGTTCTTCTATTATACAAACAGATTTAAAATTCTCCACAATGGAGATAATTTGTCATTTGTAATATTTTAACACTTATTGAGTGAGTGTGTGAGTGTGTATGTCTGTGTATCCGCAATGTAATGGACATGCGATCTGTCCAGGATGTTTCTATGTCTCATGGCCTGTTACCACTGGGGTATGCTCCAGCACCCCATGTCATTTTGCTATGTGTGATAATACGCAAATATGACTACCCCATTCAGGTTCAATAAAGACAGGTTGTTATAAGACCTGAGTGACTCTTGATGAGATGCAGAAACACACAGTGGGGCTTTTTAACTTTCTGTTCATATCTACAACACAACAGAGGCCTTTCTGTTTCAAGTTTTGTTCAGAAATGTTTAAAGGTGTTTAAATAGTGCCTCTTGTTTAAAACTTTAAACTAAAATGACAATGTTTTTGTTGAAAATTAAGTTTGCTCGAGACTGCACAGATACACAAACACGTGACAAGAAGGAAAGGTTATCGGTCATGTGTGTGCGTGGTTTTTGTCCTGCCAAAGTATTTACATTTTCCAGGCTCAGCTGCAGTGAGTATTTTATCTTCTCAAACAAAGAACCGCTTTCCTTCCCCTTCTTTGCAAGCCCTATTCTAAAGGTCTATTAATACTAAAGCCAATGTGGGAAGGCCTGTGTAACCACAATACCCTCCCACGTTCAACTTCTTTATTTACTGCCGCTCAGTGAAAACACAATACAAGTTCCCAAAGCCGTCAGCGTGCCTCAGTCCTGTATCAGTGAAAGGGGCTTTAGATTTGGCAGTAAATGATACCGCAGCGTGCATGTGGCTTACTGTTTGTGGGGGAGATAATGGTTGTGCCGTTACCTGTTAACACAGGGCAGTGCGCTCCGCATCTCTTATTTCAATATTGTTATGATTCATATAACCTAACTCCTTTTTCTCCTTTTTAGTCATATTTCACCCTTGCCTGTTCTCAGTTGCGCTATTGGTCGGTTAATATCTAATTCCTCACCATATCCAGGTATACACACTTGCTTTCGAAGACTTTGCATTTCAAACAAAAGTAGCAGTATTTCCAGAATCTTGTAATGGTTTATGTCTTATAAAATGATATCTGGCAGCAGGAAAACACAAACAGCGCACTCATTCGTTTCCATTAGACATATGCTTTTACTGAAGAAATTATGTGATGCTTTGAAAGGTAGAGACTTTTCTAGGCATTCAAAAAAATGTTGTGTCATAAGAAATCAACTCATCTTAGATAATGATTCTTTCAAATATTCAGGTGTAGTCTAGTTTCCTTTCTTTCTTTTTTACTCAGTTTCTGTGTTGTAATCACATGCCAAGTGTCATGATTTTTAACGTATACAAAGATGACCTAAAGAAAACAGTTTTTTTGTGTGAGAAACAGTCTAATCTAAAGGGAATGTCGGTTCTATGTATCACTTACTACGGTTTTTGGATGAATTGCATCTACAATGTTTTGACCTAAAGTGTTATCAAAACTTAATCAGGTGTTTGGTACACTGTGGGTCAGAGGGTTCGGGATCAATGGGGGACTGGCGAATGAGGGGAGATTTACAACTGGTGGGGATGGAATTTTCCTATTTTCAAAAAGTGGTGGGGACATGAAAAATCTTAGCTTCTAAAATATCTGTGTTCATGAAAAATTCTACATTTTAATTCCTAACCATGTTCTGCATGATTTTACAGTAGGTTTTCCTAATGTATTGCGATCTATAACTGGATTTAGGCTACATTTTGCATTACGACAATCTGTTTTCTTCATTAAAGCTGTTTTCTGAAAAAAGAGATACTGAATGTTTCATTCTGGAAACAATGAAAAAAAGATGAAAAAACAACAGCGGCTATCAAGTGTGTCCATGATCTCCAAATAAAGCAAATTCGAACTGTCTAGCCTACCAAAATTCCTCCAAGAGCTCAGATCTCAACCCCGACCGGTCAACTGACTCAATGACTCAACTCTGGAGGTGTATTGTGGTTTCTGACACAAAGCAGATCAATGAAATCCTGCATGTTGTGAGTTGGGGCCTCCATGGATTGGACTAGTTTGTCCTGATGCTTAATTGGATTGAGATCTGTGAAATGCGGAGGCCAAAAAAACCAACAACCTTAAACTCCTTGTCACGTTTCTCAAACCATTCCTGAACAATGTTCACAGTATGTCCAGATATATTATCCTGCAGAGAGAGGCCACTCACATTAGGAAATACAGTTGCCATGAAGGGGTGTACATGGTCTGCAACAACATTTAGGTTTGTGTTCTGTGTGAAAGTACCATCTACATAAATGCAGGGTTTCCCAGCAACATTGCCTAGGGCATCACACTGCCTCTACAAGCTGACCGGTGAATGTTATTCACAAACCCAGTCTGTGGGTTTAATGCTGGAGCAGATTGGTGTATTTAATTGTACTAAAACCATTCTTTTGCATGTTTGTCTTATGCTCCATTGTAAGTTTTTTCTTTTCAGAGGTTACATCAATAAAGCTCCTAAATTTTATCTCAAAACTAAATTCTGAGCTAGTGAAATGATAACGGGCGAGTGTTTGATATTGCATCTCCTGCTATTTTATCAAGGATTATATTCATAATGCACAGTACACATTAGATTTAATCACAACAGAACGTGTGTGTGTGTGTGTGTGAACACATGCATTAATGTAATCTTGTATTAATGTACCACACAGACACAGTAAATTTGAAAACATTTGTATATAGTGCTTCTTTATGGAATCAAAGCAACAAAAAAAAGACAATTTGATCAATATACCTAAAAACAATATGGAAAGCACTCATGCACAAACATAAATTAAGGTATATTGCGTAAAGCACACCAAGTGCTCAGTTCAATATTGCACATCATCCTGTATGTCAAAGCAATGACATGAGGTAACAGTTGGTGAAGCTTAAGAAAATGATTCAGGTAATCCTGTGACAGTAAAAATACTGGAAGGCTCACATGGTTGTGTTTGGAAATACACAATCATGCTGATGGCAACCAACACAAATCAGTTTGCTTCACCACTTTCGATAAATAGGACCATGATATTTAGTCAACAGCATGCAAGGTCATATTTAATTACAACATGCAGTTTTGCGTTTGCTTCCCATCAAATGCAGTCCTTGCTCAAAAACCCCCTGGAAGTTGCTGTTAAGCCCGAGGGCTTGAAAAAGATTGCATGATGGTCTAATATTACAGATGCTATCTAACATTCCCAAACTGCAAAGATGTTACAGGAAATTGTTATTGCACATGTGGGGGAGTCCCCCACTTTAAGAGCCCTAAAACTGTCTGAGACTTGTAAAAATGGGTAATAGTGGCTCAGTTAGCTGGGCAAAGCAGAGCAGAGAATGGTCCAGCCTCAGGATAAGTGCAGCTGGTCGGTATAGTTTTAGAGGAGTGTAGGATCTGGTGTCCTGCTTATATGCCTTTGAGTAAATCACTTAAGGAATTCCCCAGCATTGTGTACAGCTAACTATCATAGACAATCACTGATCTGCACTTTCCAAAAAAAAAAACAAAACACAATAAAAAATAAAGCACTGAAAAATTGAAGCACCAGAAACTTGAAGCATCTGACCCTTCTATTACAAACCAGTTTCAGGGAAACATGTCAAAATGACCTCAGGGGTATGGGAATTAATTGCATGCTATAGACGTGGAAAGTAAAAATTAGCTTGGAAAAAAAAAAAAAAAAAGAGAAAAAATATGATGGTTGTGACCAGGATATTGTGACCAGGAACACTGACAGTTCAGAGATGCTGCAGCATAAAAGAAAACAACATGCAGGAACTGCTACACCTCATACACAGATCAGTGTAAACAATTTCCTTTTTCAAACATTTTGCAACAGGCAACAAAAGAGTGGACAAACTAAATAATTCAAAGAACAGTTTGATTTAAAATGTTTTTTCCTGAGTCTAGTCAAGAACAGATTACATACTGACCTCAAGCAATTTTGCATCTACCATGAAAAGCTTTTATGCAGTATTATCTCGCCAAGCACCTCTGTGCTTCACATAATTTTTTTTTAAACTGTATTACAGTTGAGACAAATGTGCGAAGCCATGCAAAACTATCTGGTTTAAATACTGGCTGGCTGGCTAATCTATTTATTGCTATTTTGATTTATGTAGATCATTTCAATCAAAACTCTGATAAACTGAAACTAGATTGTGCTCTTAAACTGAAGGGCTCTAATTAATTCAAGATGCTCCTGTAAAAGGATCAATATCGCGGTGGCGTTAAAATCTGACGAACTAATCATCTGCAATGGCACTGACTAATGTGCATCACCCAAAGCTATCGAGCCCTTTGTGTTTGTTGCAGAATAATGCTTTGATAAAGGTCACCAATACTGATTCAGTTTAAGACATAGGGAGCATTAGCAAGAGATTATATTAACTTCTAACCAAAACATCTTAACAGTAGCCATGATGGATCAGGAGCACTCTGTGTATGTGGTCACCATGTTTCCCCTGCGCTGAGTGACTGTTCTGCAATGCTGCTGCTTTGCAGAACCTTGAAACCTGCTGCCAGTGTTGTCCGAGTGTCCATCAAATGAGAACATATCTGCAAACATGTCATTAAACATGTCACCGCCAAAAGAACTCTGGAAGTGTCTGCTGTGTCTTCTGTGCGTACTCTCATGGGACTGAAAGTGGCTTTCAAAGTGCCTTTTATGCTGGGAGTGTTGCGTTTGTCCAAAAATATCAAAGTCTCTGAAAATGTCCTCGAAGTTAAAGCTGAATGGTTGATGGAACTGGCTGCTGCCTTCTCTTGTTCCCTCTTGGCCGAAAGGGCTATTCCTCATCTGATCATACTCCTGCCTCCTTTTGGCATCGGACAGCGTTTCATATGCTGAGGAACAAAGTGAGGTGAAAAAGCACAATAATGTAAATTAACCTCCACTCCTGTAGTCAGTCTGCACTGCAGTTTTGTGGTTTTCCTGCTTCTGTAAGAACTGCACTGCTCATTAAAAGACTGGAGATTTTATTCAGGTGCAGGTAAAAACCACAAATCTGTGTTGTGCAAGTGAACAACACAAATTACTTTGAGCAGTAGATGTAGAATGTATGCAGAAATGTGGCTCTTTCTGTGAGTCATCTTCACAGATTGTGCTGTTCATGTAACACATATCAACAGAGCAGTAAACGCACCTTCAGCAATCTGTCTGAACTTTGTCTCAGCATCTGGGCTCTTGTTCTTGTCCGGATGGTACTTCATAGCCAGCTTGTGGAAGGCTTTCTTGATCTGACGCTCAGATGCGTCTCTAGGCACACCCAGGACCTCATAGTAGTCCTTCTCAGCCAGGATAAGCTCTGTGATCATCAGAATGCACATAGCCAGGGTAAACACGGACTGAGCTGTGGCCATGACTGAGGTCGGTCCTGTACACAGAGAGGAAGCAGTGGCTGTTCACACCAACTCAGAGTCGACATTTGACATTTGCTAAGAAACCTCTAGAAGTTTTGCTCTCACAGAGACCACAGTGCAAAAACGGTTCAACTAAGTAGTAAAAAAAATCCTAATTTCTCTATTTGTTTTTATTACTCTCTCCTACTTGGCGTTTATTTACTGTTACACAGAGCAGACTGTTACACGTCAAACATCTGTACTCCCTAACTGAGATATGCTTCGCCTGTTTATTTACTTTACATCATCTCATATACTAAAGAAATTCCTTTACACTATACCGAGGCCCAAATAAACATGTTTTAATCAGTTGAAAGACCTACCAGAGCTCTGACAGCGCTGATGGCCCCGGGCTGCACCTGACGGCTAACAGAACAGCTGATACTTTTTTGGACAGCCAGCATTCTATGTGTGACGCAGCAAAAGTTTGGTACCACGACGCGCAATGCTATTGGTCCAGCCACAGAATAGATGACGAGCTGCTCTCTGATTGGTTCAGTCGTGGTAGCGTACGCGCCTTTTGCAAGACCGAGAAAATATTGCCTGTGTCCCAAACCGACTCACAATGAAGCACATAGTAGATTTAGTAGATTCCTGTTTAGTTTTTGTTATGATATGACGCGTTTTGAGATGTATCCTGGAATTAGGAAATTCCTCCCCCATGATTCATGATGGATAGTGAGGTTTTATTATGGACGAACCCTCCAGTGTACATCCATTGTCGTGACAAGACGCTCTTATAGCAACTCAATCCCATGTTAGTCCCCTACATAGGGAGCAGTGGTGGATTTGAGAGACAGACCGTGTTCCTTCTGTAATGTCGGCGCTGTCAATTCAATATAAACATTTACATTTACGGTTTTTATCAGACGCTTTTATGCAAATATAAACTGTTAATGTGATTACAGATAGCACCTTCAGTCTTCTTAAAAAAACGGAAGAATACTCTAATTTCTGTAATTCGTGTTATGACGACTGTCAACGACACCGTGAACATTTGCAGGTGCAGTCTAATATAATAGATGGCATACACTGCATGAACAAAAGTATTGGGACACACCGGTTTGTCAGGTTTTGGGCTAGCCCCTTAATTCCAGTGCAGGACTATCTTAATGGTTCAGCACCCCAAGACATTCGGGACAACGCTATTCAGGCCTTTTTCTGTTCCAGCATAGCTGTGCCCCAGTGCACCAAGCAACGTCCACGAAGACATGGTTGAATGAATTGTGGAAGAACTCGATTGGCCCGCACAGATCTCAGACCCATCAATACCTGTTGTTTTTTAGATACTCTAATCCAGTCTTCTAGCCCAGTGGTTTCCAACCTTTTTTCCTTGAAACCCCTCTTGCCTGTGTCCAAGCCAGCCCCCCCCAACCCCAACTCCTACCGGCATAGACGCACAAAGAGAATAAACTTTTATTTGCAACAAAATAAACAGCAGTAGGTTTTTGTTCTTATAATCATATACACACACACACACACACACACACACACACACACACACACACACACACACACTTTTACGTTTCTCAGACATTGGGATTTTATGAATTTAATGTGTACAAATTTTGGTAACCTCAGCGCAGACAAAATTGTGCGCACCCCGTGGGATCTCTAGCGCCCCCCTAAGGGGAGCCCGGACCCCAGTTTGGGAACCACTGGTCTAGCCCGCTGAGATTGGTGTTGTTTAAATCCTTGCCCAACACTTGAACTGACTGTTCACTTGCTGCCTAATATATCTAAAAAAAAACAATATAAGTGTTGTTTTTGGCGACCTATCTTTATTTTAGTTTCTAGTCTTTGCATCAAGCTGTCATTTTAGTTTTTATTAGTCTTAGTCACGTCTTTTAGTCTAGTCAAGTTTCAGTCAACTAAAAGAATTATCCATTAATATATTTGTCTAGTTTCAGTCGATAAAAACTGATGACATTTTAGTCTAGTTTTAGTTAATAGTGTAATTTACTGTAAACCCTTATGTTTAGCCACCAATTATCAAATAGATCCAACTGTAAGCCTATAAGGCGGTCCTTAATAATATACAGCACAAAGTACATTACATTGACTTGTACAAACCATCTCTTCAACCATTTTCCCTACTATCGTGCATGTGGTTAATTCCTAACCTCCGGAACATTTCCTACAGGCTTCAAACAGGATCAGGTGAAGCCTCTGCTAATAAAGCCTTACCTCCTCCCTCAAATAATGAATTATCAGCTGAGCTTGTTGCTTCCATTCTTATCCAAAATCATTAAAAGTGTGGTCTTCAAACAAGTCTCAGAGTTCCTCTATTGGAATAACCTCCTTGATCCAAACCCACCTGGTTTCAAGAACTTCACAGAAAATGCTCTGCTGTCAGTGACTTTAAATTCAGCCAGAGCAGCAGCTCAGTCCTTGGTTTTTAACTTTCTTTGTCTTATAGCAGCGTTCCATACAACAAGGTCTCAACATCCTCTTATCCATACTCTCACACATGGGCATCTCAGGCAGTGCTCATTCTCAGTTGAAATTCTTGTTTATCTCTCTGGGCACTTATTCAAGGTTTCATGGTTGGTATCATCAACTGCCCACTGGGGGCGCCCTACCCTTTGCAATTTATACCACCTCCTTGAGCTTGATTATCCCCACTTAGACTTTATATATCGATATAAAAATAATCTTTTCGCCCCTCACTCCATCCAAGGTGGTAAGAAACCTGGGTGACATGATTAATGACCAGATATCCTTCTCTGACCACATGGCCTTGTCTCGGTCATGCCGCTTTGCCTTATACAACATCAGGTCTCCCAGCTTTCTCGAGAAGACCCTCTCAGCTGGTTCAGAACGCAGCAGCTCAGCTGGTCTTCAACCAGCCCAAACATTTGCGTGTCACCCCACTGATTGACCTACATTGCCTACCCATGGGTGGCTGAAGTCAACTCTTGCCCACAGAGCGGGTCCAGATTCTCATTTGTGGTTCCATTCATTCATTTAATTCGTGTTGGAATCAGCTGCCTAAAACCTCCTGGAGACTCAACCGTTCAGAGTGCATCTCCTGTCCTGATGCATCTTCTCCATAAGTAAAGTTCTTTTAGCAGTTAGAACTCTCCTCTGGTTCTCACACTCTCCTGAAACTCGAGTGTTTTCTGAACTTGTAAGTTGCTTTGAGTAAAAGTATCTGCCAAATGTAATGTAATGCAACTAATGTAATGTAATACATATAGAATAGAATAAAATAGAACAGAATATCTTTGTCACTGCAAGACTCCGGAATGCATAGTGCAACAAGATTAGATTTGTGGCTCTGTAGATGTTTATCTCTACAAAATATAGAAAGCATAAGTACAAAATATAGAAAGCATATAACAAATGTGTTATCAAGTGGAGAATGTGCATATTTTGACTTAAAAGCAGAAACACACCAGTCAGTGGATCTCCACTCTCTGCCTAGCTACCATGAGACGGCATGTGTGACCTCATCTAGTCACGTGGCCCGACAGAGCGTTTCTATTGGCCGTTGGGCACCGGGGAAGTTGTTTTTGTTACGATTGAGGAAACCTCTGTGTCATGAAGTAGGTGTGGATCTGAGATCTGTCTACGGGCATTAAATTTACATTTCATAGCAGGTAAATAAGCGCTAACAGTCTTCAATTTGTGATTCATGTTGTAGGATAACAGGAATCTGTGAGTATGGACTTTTGTTTGGGATGTGTCGTGTGTATAAATGGTCATAGAAGGGATCTCCTCTTAGACAGGAGTCAGAGTGAATGTTACCACACGGTCAGTTTCACTCTGTACAATTCAAGTACTCAAGTCCCACAGTGCTGCAGAATTTAGGATTTTTACTGCTTAAAATTTTTCATTCATCCAGTATCAAATCAAGGACCACATCTTCCGTTTGAATGACTTCTCTTTGGGTTCTGTCTGGAGAACGTAGCCAATTAAACTACACCATGTGGACAAAAGTATTTTCTTCAGGGTTAGTCCTTTTACTTTCAGAGTATGAGCAATCTTAATACTATAAAGCATACTAAGACATTTTAGACCATGCTTCCAATTGTGTGGACACAGTTTGAAGAACGCCCGTGTCTATTCCAGCATGATTTTGTTCAAGTGCTGTAAAATAAGGTCCATAAAGACATGGCTGGGTGTGGCAGAACTTGACTATCCCGCATAGAGCCCTGACCTCAACCCCTTCCAACACCTTTGGGATCAACTGGAACGGAGATTGGGACCCAGGATTGCAAGCCAGTCCTTCTACTTCATAAACGCTCTACAGAATGAATGGGCACAAATTCCCACAGAAACCCACCACAACTTATGGAAAGCTTTCCTAAAAAGAGTGGAAGCTGTCATAGCTCCAAAGGGGGGCACTCCATATTAAGGTCTATGTATTTGAATGCAGTGTCATTAAGGTCCCTAATGGTGTTATGGTCTGACATCATAATACTTTTGTCTATACAGTGTATCTACGTCCAAAATTTAATACACACATTGCATCATTCCAAGTAGGTCAGTATTTAGTAGGTATTGCTAAAAGGCTGTCATTGTTTTGATGCTACTGTCGTTAGTTGTAGTTGCAGTACAAGGCCCTTCAAGTCACTGAAAGTTTGGTTTCATCCATGGTCCCAGTGGTTGTATGTACAAGGTAGACATATGAGCGTTAACTGCGTCTATGGGTTTTTTTAGCTTTCAATACACTTCACAGAGTATACATACTTAGCTATATGATAATATAGAAAATGTAGTTTGGGACTCTTTTTTTTCAGACCAACATCCCTTCACAAAGGTGCTATTATTGCAGTCATACTACTACATAGTGCATTTAAGATTTCTTTCAGTATATTGTCGGGCCCATGTCATCAGTTTTCTGAAATTAAAAGGGCTGTATTTAAATATTGTTAAAGATTCAAAATATACATTCACTCACATCCATACAGCCCATATAAAGAAACTAAGCTGCCATATCAGACTGCCATTCGCTGGGGTCACCGCATCGTGTTTTAAAATACTTGACATACGGTACAGGCCAAAAGTTTGGACACACCTTCTCATTCAATGTGTTTTCTTTATTTCCACTATTTACATTGTAGATTCTC